>BQNB010086619.1:3551-28138 GCA_026074375.1 Tanacetum coccineum | reverse complement strand
AAAAGAAGTTTTTCTAATTTTGAGTTTTTATACGTTTTTTTAATGCACAAAAAAATAAATTTTGATGCACAAAAATTTTTGATGCATAAAATTTTCAACTTGTTATAGTTTGATGCGCAATAAAATTTTGATGCAAAAAGTCAAAAGAAGTTGGGTACAAAAACGAATTTTTGATGCACAAAAAACCGATTTAATGCACAAACGTTTTTTTTCGGCAAAACTATCCACTTTTAGAAAAACTTCCTTTACAACTTTTTCATGCACCAACATACACGATCTTGTGGAATTTTTTCAGAATTTTTTGAGAACTTTTTAAAAAAAATAAATCTTTTTATCCTTCTCACGAATATTTGTCTTTTTATTTGATCTTTATCATATATATATATATAGTGACATTTTCTTTGCAGAACCACTTTTTTGTACAGAACCTACAGAACCATATAAAACCAATATATACCATTAGATGAGTTTGATCAAAGGTTCAGATTAAAGTGCCAAAATTGTAATTAAACAATAGATAAAGGTTTTCTTTTTAATTAAACATAAAGCTAAAAGGGTATTATAGGCAATGCATATTAATTAATTAATTAAACCTTATTATTATTTCCCATATCTCTCTCACTTCTTGTGGATCTAAATCAGTTTTATGTGGATCTAATTTCAGTTTATATCTTTCTTTCTCACCGTCGCACCATCCTTATCACCACCAATCTCTTTGTATGAGGAATAAATAAACGTCACAAATCTCTTTGGATCGATGTCATATGAATTTGAGATCTAAAACGTTAGTAAGTGGTTGAAATTCGATTTTATTTTTTGTGTGTAGATGACAATCGATTTTATTTTTCTATTGGTTTTTAATGCTACATTTCTTGATTAACATATCAAAATCGTTCTTTGATTCTTTGCTTCGAAATCATTCATAGTTATTAAAATTGTTTTTGGTTTATTACCAGCTTTTATTTTTTAGATCGATTTAAACAATAAGGTGGGATCTAAAATAGTTTTCATTTTTAATTCGTTTTTGATTGTATAAGAGTTTTTGTTGGATTGCTATCGCATATGTTAACTTTATGTTATTGTTGTTGTTGTTGATCGTGATTAACATTAAAAGAATGTGACTAAGCATCTAA
This sequence comes from Tanacetum coccineum, assembly GCA_026074375.1. Lineage (NCBI taxonomy): Eukaryota > Viridiplantae > Streptophyta > Magnoliopsida > Asterales > Asteraceae > Tanacetum > Tanacetum coccineum. The sequence continues at coordinate 27,005 of BQNB010086619.1, read as the reverse complement.
ATAACACAAACATGTTTTGATCGGTAAACTTTTACGATTTTTTATTCTTTTTGTTAAGCAATGTGATTATTATATGCAACATGGTATACTAGGCTTTCAGATGACAAATATGAAAGCGTTGGTGCTTTAATTATTGAAGCATTCAAGAACTTTCAGATTAGAAAGCATGATCGGCCCACGAAACAAGAAAATTAAGAGTTCGGTCATCAAGAATTTTGGTTTGATTAACTATTTATTTTTTATTAATAATATGATTAACTATTTTTTTATTGTTTAGAGACAGGGATTGTGTTTTGGTGCTTTAATTATGAATTTTATGTGTTCATCGCAAACATACATGTTTTTGGAAGGCGTGCATATATGTTCTAATAAATTTGACGAGAAAACGCAACGTGCACATATGTTCTGGAAGGGTACTCGTATGAGTTTGATGAAAAAGTGAAGCGTGCACGTATGTTCTTTGAAGAGTGCACACATGTTTTTAATGACGTGGATGTCTATATTTAACACGATACATTTGTATTTGAATTATATTTCATTTTATATCAATTTTTGTGTATACTATTTAGTTGTTGGTATGTTATAAATTTAGTGGTTACATTTATATGTTTATGTTTTTTTGTTATAAAGTTCAAAGATTTTTTTACATAAATTTTTAAAAAATAAAATAAAAAAGGCCCCTCAAGTTTCTTTTATTCGCAACTTTTTTACATAAATTTTTTAAATAAAAAATATACGGACAAAAATGCTTCTTAACCACGAATAAAATGAGACCAATATTGATATTTACCAAACCGAAACTTGCACAACAACAATGCAAAAAACTTAACTCCCGCGGCAACGCGCGAGGTGATTACCCCCTCGTTTTATACAAAGCCAAAAACTAGAAACCAATGCCTCACATAGGCAGCAACTATGTTTACGTCAGTAGATAGAAAAAAATGGCCCTTCAAAAAAAAGTTAAGACACAACGAATATAACCCCTCAAATATGACAAAAAGTTTCAACAAGTCTCTAAACGAAAACTTTGTTCACCGACACACCGCAGTAACAAATTAGCCCCCGCCGCAACGCGCGGGTTAAGTTCCCACTCGTTATTGTCTAATTGTCATAGTATTATCAAGTCATTTGTAATAAATATCAGATATGACAAGTCAGAAATATATTAAGCATTTGATTTGACTTATATCTAATAATTTTTTAATACAATATATATCGTATAATTTACAACTAGAACTAATCACAATCAAATAGCATAATACAAACACTGTAAAACATAGCAAATTCATCTGTGTATAGAAGTTATAGAGTTAAATTCAAGTAAAAGACGTGTTTGACATACTTGCAAGATATATCGGGTTTGTTGAAAACATCTTCGTTTTGCACTTGAGAGGTAACATATATATACTTTACAATATATTTCTTTACTTTAAATATTATGTCAATTAAAATTATGCATTCTAAAATAAAAGTATTATGATTTTGTAAAGACATATATATACTTTACAGTCGTTCTAGAAGTGATTTCTACTGAAAACCAAGCTCATATTTTTCCAACAATCTACTAAACTTTAAGAAAGCTAATGGGAAGGTTTTCCTTTACCGATAACTCTACCAATGTGGATCACATATAGAAGCAATATTGCATCTGGATGGAGAGACAGATATGTTATTTGTTAAAATGATTTTCGCGAGTATTATTATCGTTATCCTGTAAACTATGATCTAACTTAACGTAATTTTGTAACACTTCCGGTATAAACAGGTTAGAGTATGCGACCAACTCACACTAGATCGGTTCCCATTAAAAGGAGCTCGATCCGAAGATTAAAAAGATTGACCCCGTTCATGGCTAGATCCCCGGTTACGTAAACCAAGTCCCCGGCTAGATCATTTCCCTAGATAAACTTTCTAGGGAAGACCCGTGTGGTATCTTATGGTGATAAACTTTCTGTCTCGCCTATTCTTTTAATGACCGGATCCGGTTACATAAACTTTCTGTTCCGGCTAGAACCCGGTTACAAAAAAGGTTTAAACTTACAGACCGGAGCACGCAACGGACCCTTATCAGTGAAACTAACAGCTCAAAACGACAATATTCTATTTTCTTACGAGGATTAGACACAACCAAGACCAAAACCAACATCCTCGATACCAAAACCACTTCACAAGAAACAAGTCCATTATGTTCATGTTTGAGAGGGAGGAGTAACTATTTTTTTGGTGTAAATAGATGGGACAGAGTTTTTGTGTAAAGAGATGAGATATGTAAAGAGGGAGGCGTATGTATGTGTGTATGTCTTTTAGGGTTAGGAGTTATGTGTGACTTTTATAGTGAAGATTATAGGCTCATTCTAGAAGTGTTTAGGGCCCGTTTGGTGACTTTAGGTTTTTGGCATGAAAGTATTAATCTGTTGTTTGGTATATCAAAGTAGGTCCCAAAGATTGTCATAAATGTCATTTTTTTTCCATACAAGAATCCGGTATATTATGCTTATTTTACAGAGTTTTTTTAGTGACACTTGTTTTTTTTCTAAAAAGTAGGCCACAATTGAATCTCAATCCTCAAATATTAAATTTAAAAAATTCATTTTATATAACAATAAATTAAAAATTATATAATATATATATATATATATATATATATATATATATATATATATATAGAATAAATATATATATTTATAATATATATATATCATAGTGAAGTGTTTATAATTGAGAACTCATTTATAAGGTGCAGAACTTTAACAGAACTATCTAGACCAATCAGACAATTAATAAATTGTTTTCATATTTATTTAATTAAATTTATTAACTAAGGATATAATTTTTGGGTATTTTAGATAAACATAAGTTTTTTTCAATTGAAACTCCCCTATAATGAATGACAACGATAATTAAATGATATTTAGAGATAGTATTGATTGTAAAACTCCTTCAAATAAAAAGATACCATTTATTCTTTCATAATTAATGATATTGATTGTATTCCCATATTTATTTTGTATTGATTGTACTCTTTAAAATAAATGATGTGATTTATTATCTGATAATAAATTATACCATTTATTCTTTGATAATTTTTATAATAGTGGTTTCAATTAAAAAGTGTTTTTTTAACATGTATGTACTTTAATTTAGATACATGTATGATTTTTATGAAACATGTATGTTTTATTAAAAACATGTATGTTTTTTTATTTTTAGAACATATTTGCTCTTTTTAATTATGAAACATAAATGGTTATAATGAGAATAAGAACAATGTATTGTTATTTTTATTTGTGAAACATTTATGTTTTTATTTGTAAACAATGTATGTTTATTTTATTATGAAACATATTTATAAATCCTTTTATATTAAGTGGAGTTTGATCTTCCTTCTTTGTTTAGATTTTTGTGTTTCATTTGAGTCAATTTCTTGATGTATATAATTAGAAATTTTGTTGTCCATTTCCTAATCATGTTACTAATCACTCATTTATGTTGGTATACTTGCATCTTAACTTGACTAAATTTTCTTACAATAAATGGGCAATGATTTATTTGTATTAATTATATATTTAATTATAGATTACCCTCTTTGAAAACACTCTAAAATAAATTATACGTTTATTTGAAACTTCCCAACATTAAGATATTGGATTGATTCATTCTTTGGATATAAAAGATATTGGATTGTTTGGGTATGTTTTGAAACTTTCAAAAATAATGCTATTTATTGTTTCATTATTTGGGAATATATAATGACTTAAGCGACTTTTTTAATTATGTTTGAATACTAATTATGACCCTTAACTATATATTTGTCCATAAATTTCCAATTATAGATATAAATGCCCATTGGCGTTAATGAACCCTTGATAAAATGATCTAATGGCTAATATTTGCAGTAAAATAGTTTCTTGTAAAGTTCTAGCATATATAATAGTTTCGCAATATAAAACGCGCCCCCCCCCCCCCCCCCCCCCGCCCCCCACCCCCCCCCCGCCCCCCCCGCCCCACCCCCCCCCCCCCCCCCCCCCCCCCCCCCCCCCCCCCCCCCGCCCACCCCCCCCCCCCCCCCCCCCCCCCCCCCCCCCCACCCCCCCCCCCCCCCCCCCCCACCCCCCCCCCCCCCCCCTGTAATTTGACAACCTTTAAATGCTTCACTTTAAATAAAAGTAAAATATAAAAAACCAAATATCATAAATTTAAAAAGTTGTAAATAAATACAGAGCATATATAAAAACCACCATAAACTTCTAGATCCAAACTATAACCACCATAAACGACTAGATCCGGTGATAAACAGGTTAGATGCGACCACTAACGACTAGATCGGTCATTAAAAGGCTCGATCCGAAGATTAAAAGATTGACCCGTTCATGGCTAGATCCCGGTTACATAAACTCAGTCCCGGCTAGATCCTTTCCCTAGATAAACTTTCTAGGGAAGACCCGTGTGGTATCTTATGGTGATAAACTTTCTGTCTCGCCTATTCTTTTAATGACCGGATCCGGTTACATAAACTTTCTGTTCCGGCTAGAACCCGGTTACAAAAAGGGTTTAAACTTACAGACCGAGTACCAAAGACCCTTATAAAGTGAAACAACAGCTTAAAATGACATTTCTTAAGAGATTAGACACAACCAAACCAAACCAAAAAATCATCCTAGATACCAAAACCACTTCACAAGAACAAGTCTTATGTTCTTGTTTGGGAGGGAGGCGTACTATTTTTTTTTGTAAATAGATGGGATAGAGTTTTTGTGTAAAGAGATGAGATATGTAAAAAGGGAGGCGTATGTATGTGTGTGTGTCTTTTAGGGTTAGGAGTTATGTGTGACTTTTATAGTGAAGATTATGGGCTCATTCTAGAAGTGTTTAGGGCCCGTTTGGTATCCCTGTATGACTTTAGGTTTTTGGCATGAAAGTATTAATCTGTTGTTTGGTATATCAAAGTGGGTCCCAAAGATTGGCATAAATGTCATTTTTTTCCATACAAGAATCCGGTATATTATGCTTACTTTACAGAGTTTTTCACTGACACTTGTTGTTTTTTTTCTAAAAAGTGAGCCACAATTGAATCTCAATCTCACATATTAATTTAAAATTCATTTTATAACAATAAATTATATATATATATATATATATATATATATATATATATATATATATATATATATATTGAAAGTAATAATATTATATCATTTATACGTTTTCTCTCTCTTACATTAAATTCAAATTTAAAACCCAATTTAAATCCTAATCATAATCCTAATCTTAATTCTAATCCAAATCCTCTAACAAACCAAACGGGCCCTTAATACTAAATGCTGGCTCTTTTAATCTAAGTTTTAGAAAAAAATTACGACTAAGAAAGGAGTTGGAGAATTAAGTCACAACTAATTTACTATCAGTAAAACTATTGGTTCAAGCAAATTATGTAAAATTACCGAAGGTGTACCCTTTTAATTTGTACGCAATAAGTATTTTTTTATAATTATTGCAGGTAATTACTTTGTTTTGACAAAAAGATGTCATTTTTTGATGACGAACAATTTTGTTATGGAACTGAAGAAACTCAAAATTCCACATGGACATCGCCATTTTTTACCGACCAGGAGTGGTATGCGATCAACATAACCACCGCCCTACAGAGCATCTAGAGGGTCATGCATATGCAAGGCGGCTGTCTAATGATGAATTTCGTTTAGTAGAAGAATTAACGAGGAAGAATGTGCCACCACGTGAAATTCTATCGACGCTAAAGGATCAAGATGAGACTAACTTGTCCACACTCCTGACAATATATGAGGCACAAAAAAAGATTCGCGAGGTCGAGAGAGACTGGAAAACTCCAATGCAGGTTCTTATGTCCATTTTCGTTGATAATCGTTATGTATATCAAACTTATACACACCCAATTACAAACCAGTTGAAAGCTTTATTTTTTGTCCATCCAACATCTTATGAGATATGGCATGCACTCTCACACGTGTTGATTATAGATGCCACATACAAGACGAACGTATACAATATGCCTTTTGTTCAAATTGTTGGTGTAACTTCAACCAGAAAGACATTTTGCATAGCGTTTGTTTTTATAAGTGAAGAAAAGGAGGAGAACTATAAATGGGCCGTAGAACAACTAAAGTGGACACTAAATGAGTGCATGCACGCACGTGTTATAGTCACAGATAGAGAGTTGACACTCATGAATGCATGTGAAAAAGTTTTTCCGCACGCCAATCATTTACTTTGTAGATGGCACATTAGTCAAAATATTCTTAAGAATTGCAGGCAAACTATTAGGTCAGAGCGTGATTGGGACCTTTTTGAATCATTGTGGAAGTTACTATAAGATTCTCCAACGTGGATATCATACACGGAAAACTACGAGAAACTTCAAACATTTTTGTCACCATACCCCCGTAAGTCTTTTACATTAATAGTTTTATATAGTCCAAGAAATTTATCTGTTCCTCCTAATTGATACTTATGTTTCTTTCCTTTCAGGTGTTTTAAGATACATACAAGAAAAGAAGCAAAGTTATCCTGCGAGGTTATTTGGGGTTGATTTAAACGCCGAACCAGAAAGACATAGTTCTTACGCGAATAACAAACAACAAGAAAAGAAGCAAAGTTATTCATGCAAGTCTTTCGACATAGATCCGAACATGCAACCAAGAAGACATAGTTCATTTTTAAAATCTCAAAGAGGTCGGACGCACAATTTAATCCCAGACCTAAATGAAGAACCACCAAGACATATCTCATTTGTGAGCCAAACGTCTACGCTGCATTATTTCGAAATAAGTAAGAGTAAAAGACTTCGTAGACAAATTCCGATAGTTTTCCATCCTTATATCTCGATCTCAAGTCTACAAGATGTCAAACCAGATGGAAATTGTGGGTTTAGATCTGTCGCTCTCGGTCTTGGTCTCCCTGAAGATCATTGGCCTAGAATTCGCTCGGATTTGGTGCGCCAGTTAGAGTCTCGCCAACATCAATATAGGTCTATATTTGGAACTAGAGGTTATAACCAAATATACAGTAGCGTGAGGTTGGCTGGAGAATGGATGGAAATGCCCCACACTGGATTGGTAATTGCTTCAGCGTATAACAAAGTAGTTGTAAGTCTATCCAACGATGGAGGTTGCGCTACGAGTTTTCCACTTTGGTCCAGTCCACCACAATCAGACTCAAATGAGATCATTGTGATTGCCCACGTGAATGGTGATCATTATATTAGAGTTGAATTACGGAAAGGTTTTCCTTTACCGATAACTCATCCACTTTGGATCACATATAGAAGTAATATTACATCTGGATGGGGTGACAAATATGTTACTCGTCAAAATAATTTTCGCAAGTATTATTTTCGTGATCCTGAAAGTTATGATCTAACTTAATGTAATTTTATGACACTCTCATAATTAATGAAAAAATTATTTAATTTATGTTTATATATTTATTTAAATCTTTAGATAATTAAGTGTTTACATTGAATTTTTGAATTTTTCTTTAAGATAGATACATACACACATTGCATATACATTTTTAAGGCTTGAAAAACTTATATATATGTTTTTAGATAATATATTTTCGATTTGGCGCCTTAGTTTCCCTCCACCAACTTTAACATCATCTCTTTCCCTCCACAAACTTTGACATCTTTACTTTCCCTCCATAGCATACTATACCATTTCATATCATAACGTTTGTATTAACAAAGTTTTGATAATACACATATTACACTATTACAGTTGCATATTTTTATTTGCTTAATGAGAGTACTAACGAACAAGCAGGATTAAATATTTACATATGTTATATTCTTTACATAGCAGCAAGCCACGTATTTTTTCCTTCCAAGTTCCAACTTCACTCACAGAAGCTGGCAACATTATTGACGATGAATATAGATAATGAAATTACACTCCATCAGTCCATGCATGTTCCAACATTTTAACTTTTTAATGTAGAGATTAAAATGCCCCAAGAGACATGAATTATGAAAAATGTATGCATCTACTGGACATTTGACATCATCACTTTCCCTCCACAAACTTTGACATCCTCATTTTCCCTCCATAAATTTTGACATCCTCATTTTCCCTCCATATTTACATCCTTGACATCCTCATTTTCCCTCCATAAATTTTGACATCCTCATTTTCCCTCCATAAACTTTGACATCCTCATTTTCCCTCTATAAATTTTGACATCCTCATTTTCCCTCCATATTGACATCCTCATTTTCCCTCCATAAACTTTGACATCCTCACTTTATAAAAATATGTGAAAGTAAAGTAAGACATTTTGCACGTTGCATTTTCTTCACTTTCTAATGATTGGTGATGACATTTTCTTTAGTTTCTAATGATTGATGGTGTTGGGATACTAGATTAGTGGTGTTTAAACATGCCATGCCTAGATATATATCGTTGTAATAACCATTGCTAACGACACCTAGCATAGTTGGTCACGAGGCTTTTCTCTATGCGAGAGGTCTCAAGTTCAAGTTTCTTTATGATAGTTTCCTCCTATAGGTGAAACATAGGGTAAAAATTTTCCATAAATATTCAGCAAGTTTCTAAAAGGCATGTCATGACGCCGCTAAGGCCTCACAAAGGCGCGAGGTGTGACCTCGTGGAGTCATGTGTAATTGTTGTTGTGTTACAGCTTATGAGTGGTTATTCATGCTCGTGGAGCTAAATAATTTGCTAAGTATCTTGTTGCAACACATTATGGACTTCTAAATCGAAGTCAAAAGACTATAATAATTAATTCATTGACTCCCCACCTAAAAAGGTTTTTTTTCTGTGTACTATTTAGATAGCTTTGTGGTAGTTCATCAATTTATTGTGAATTTAATTCTCAAGGATTTTTTAGGCCTAGCTTGTTACCACTCCAATATAAAAGAACCATTAAATAAAGGGTTTTTCTATCTTTATGGAAAATGGGCTTCTATAGAGAAGTCATCTGATATCTATGAATGCATCGACTAACAAGCATAGAATAAGATACCAAGCCAGGTGGCAACTAAATTAAATTACAATTACAAATATACACATTCACGGTAAAAAACGAAGTCGTTTTGACTTCGGGCCAACTGCTACAGTAACGGGCTCCTATTTTGGGCCAGCCTGATTTTAGTTTTTTTTTTAAAAATTATTTTGTTTTTGTTTTTTTTTTAAATTTGTATGCACAAAGTAGGAGGGAAAAAAATATTACAAAAGTTCCGATTTATTCAGATAAAAAAAATACCCGCGGAAATATCTTCGATACCTAATAACTTTTAAAATAATCGATAATAGGTCACAATACGTTATAACCCATTCATTTTTATATTAAAAAAAACCATATAGCAAAAAAAAAACAACACTTTAAACATGAGGCCCAACACATAAGCCATATAAAAATATTTTTTCTAAATATACACATTTGTCGACAAACTAGCCTAAAATTCGCATAAAATGTGGCCCAAAGTAAAAAAAAATACAAAACGGTCCCTCAACTTTTAACCATTTACGATTTTCTTACACAAAAAATCCCGTAAAAAAATTAAGAAAAAAAACACGTCAAGTTTTTATTGTTCAAAATTTTTTTCTTTCATTCGGACCAAAAAAACGATATCGAACGTCCCAAAAAAAAAAATTCGGGAAAAAATTAACCCGTCCCAACGCAAAAAAAAATTTCCCGAATCGTACAAAAAAAGAAAATATCCGGGAAAAATTACGCCAAAAAAAACAAAAATAGCATAAAATCTGCTCAAAGTAAAAAAAAAATTCAAAACGAACCCTCACCTTATATATATTTATGAATTTCTTACACAAAAATTCCCGTAAAAAATTTACAAAACGTCCAAAAAAGAAACAGATTCGGGAAACAATTAGCCCCGCCCAGAATATTTTTTTCCGATTCTTACAAAAAAAGAAAATTTTAAAAAATTTAGGCCCCACCTATCGTTTCGGCAAAAAAAAACAACCCCAAAAAAAGTAAATAAAAATTCATTCTGGAAAAAAAATTAGCCCCGCTGCAACGCGCGGGTTCTTTTGTTTGTTGAATATATTGATGTACAAGCTTTTAATATTCTTTTCATTCTTTGTTTTTGGACAAGCTTTAATTGCATTGACTAAGAGCATCTCTAATGCATTAGTTTTATAAGACTTTTCACTATTTGAAAAAGTTATTAGAAGACTTGAACCATTGGAGCAACCACTTTGCAAAAGACTTTTTGATGAAAGACTTGTTACCTATCAAACGTTTTATAAAAAAGCAACAAGTCATTTTCATTAAATGCATTGCTTGTTAAGTTTAAATAAAATGTTTGTGAAAAGCTTTTGTGCATTGTAGAAGATTTGTGTCAATGACTTTTGAAAAGCTAACATTTATTGAATCATTAATGAGAAACAAAAAAAAAAGTCTTTAAAAGGTTGAAGCATTGTGGATGCTCTTATAAAACAAAAACATCTCTCTCTTTATTAATGCACAAAAAAAATTAAGTAATACAACCTTATTAAGCTTATGGTACAATCCTTAAATGCAACTCGATTTTAAGTAACACGTATCATAAAGCTTATGGTTCAATCCTTAGATGCACAAAACTTATATAGTTTTTAAGTAATACAAGTTTTAATGCTATGTATACAACTATTTATTTAATGCACCAATGCACACATATAATTAAGAGTTAAGTACATTTTTGGTCCTTTTGGTTTGGTGCGATTTCATTTTTGGTCCAAAATTCAAAAAGACTGGAAGTCCACATCTCCGACTCCTCAAACGAAGAAACATGAGGAGACTTTACATCCCACCAAGAAGCTATATTGCGAAAGATGTCCCGCGCCATAGAACAAGCAAAAAAGAGATGAGAAGATGACTCGGCATGATTCTCACAGATAGGGCATAAGATGGAATTAATATCCAGACCTTTTAGAAAGGTTAAACCGAGTGGGTAAATACGGTCAAGTTTAACTTTCCAACAAGGATGTTAACTTTGATAGAAACCATCTTCTCCAGCTGAATTGTCAAGAAACCTCGGGGAGCAATTGATTATAATTATATCCTAACCGAAGCAACTGAAAAATCTCCTTGAACCTGGATCAAGGACCAAAACCATCTATCTTGCCTGTTTGGAAGCTGAAATCGCTAAAGAATTAATCAAAACGTAAAATTTGTTCGAGCTCAACACCACCTCTAGGCATACGACGTAAAGAAAGTCTCACGTTGTCGTGCACGAGCTTGGAAGCAACATTGATTTGCTTACAAGTTTCTAGCTTATAGATGCGAGGGTACAAGAATTTGAAAGCGATATCACCCTTCCATGTATCTTCCCAAAACAAGGTGTTAACACCATTACCAATCTTTTTCTTAATAAACCCAAGTAAGTCAATACCTTTATTCTTAAGATTGTGTAATTCGCGTATAATGTCTAACCAAATGATTGAAAAGTAATATAGCTGTTTGTACTTGGGCGATAACCAACCTATCCATGCATGCTACAAAAAATTAAGCCCACAAAGAAGTAGAGTCAGTTTTAATCTTCCAAACCCAATTTTAAACCATAGAGAAGCGCGGTTCATAGCAAAGAAACTCGAACTCCTAAACCTCCTTTATTTTTTGAGTCAAAACTTTATTCCAACTGACGAAAGATAACTTCTTTTCCATAATATCTACCCCGTTGAAGAAGCGACTACGGATAGATTCCATCCTTTTAAGCACCTGAGAGGGAACTTTAAACAAAGACATAATAGATAGGAGTCGAACCTAGAACCGATTTGAGGAGAGTAAGACGACCTCCTATTAAAGAGTTTTCATTCTTCCATTTGATAAGCGAGCCAATAATTATTAACTATGGCGTCCCAAGAGTTATTACTGAGACATAGAACCACCTATTCCTCGAACCAAGTATAAAGAAGTGGAGATTAAGCTGTAAACAACCGATCAAATGAGCAGCTTGATTCACTATATCATCGTCTACAGCGATCCCCATAAGCTTGCTCTTGTGCATATTAATACAAAGACCAGACGCACAAAAGAAGCATTTCAGCACTTAAAATGGTCGATTGAAATATATGATTCATTAACAACAACAATAACAAATAGTTCTATAAACTTATAAGGCTACTTTTATCAATGCTGTGAGGGACATTCGTGAGCATCTCGTGAAGCACCAAAATTAAAATGGCGTGACCCACTAAATCATTCCACTCTCATGTGTGAGTGAGGCATAAAATGGCTCTCGAAAGTAAGCCGGATGTTTTTCGTATTCCGTGAAACTTAATATTATTTATTTGGTTTTTGAACGATGTTGTAGGTATTTCACTACTACAAAAATCAGCTTTACATACGGACTATTCCCAACTGAAAAAACTCGTGTGAAATTTTCCCACGGAACCCCACCAATCACCCACCGTAATGGTGACAAAATTTCATGGGAAATAGTGGCAAATTTCCCACGGATTTTCCACTATTTACATACTAAAGTGTTGACCAAGTTTTCGTGTGAAATCCGTGTGAAATCCGTGGCAAATTTCCCATAGATTTTCCACTATTCTTGTTGATTCGACATCCGTGGGAAAATTCTGGCAAATTTCACACACTTTTTTTTTACTTAATTATCCACATGTTACTCACAATAAAAATATTTAAAAAAATGGTACACTGTTTTGTGATAAAAAATTAGTAACAAAAAAGGACAAAAAAGACCCTCAAATTCTCACTAATTACGACTTTTTTATACAACAAGTTTTCTTTATCAGTATGTAGCAAACATATGGCGGACTTTTAATGAAAAATACAACCCTTTGAATTACGACAAAAACGAGTCCAATATTAATACGCTTTAAACGTGCGTACGATCTTATAAAAAATATTAAAGTTCAATACACATTCTTATAAAAAAATAAAAAAATATGGTAGCCTTTCTTTAATGTTTCATAAACCGTGTTGCCCCCGCCGCAACGCGCGAGTTAAATTCCAACTCGTTTATAATGCAAATTTAATATGAGACACGTATAACGTTACAGTGATACATGTGCTAAAAACTATATCTCACATTGGTTTACACATGCATGATCTTTAGCTAACTTATAATACATGATGAGATACTTTGAAAACTAGGTCATTCAAGATGAACGTCCGTCACTTACTTAAATATATATATTTTGCATTTATACTCTACTTTACCATAAGTTCTTTATCACTCGTTTTAAAAATATTAACCCTTGAATGATTCTTGACATCGTTTTAAAGTGTACAATTTGGTCTCACCTAGCATTTGCATATAGAACTTTTATGAAGTATATTGATAGCCAGATGCAATTAAAAAATAAACTTTTTATGTGGTATTTTGTTTTATATTTTGTTTTATCTTTTGTTACTTTTGATATGAAAAACTATCACTACTATAAAAAATGCTTTTACCTACGGACTTTTCTCACCGAAAAAATCTCGTGTGAATTTTCACACGGAATACCCACAAATTACACACCGAATTGTTGACAAAATTTCAGTGGGAAATATGTCGCAAATTTCCCACGGATTTTCCACTATTTACACACTAAATTGTTGACCAAGTTTTCGTGTGAAATCCGTGGCAAATTTCCCACAGATTTGCGACAATTTTCACACTATTCTTATTGATTCGACATCCGTGGGAAAATTGTGGCAAATTTCACACATATTTGCCACGGCTAAAGTTATGTGGCAAATTTTATCTACATTACTCACGGATTTCACACGGTATATGCATGAACGTGTAACCGTGTCATAAAAGTAAAAGAAAACGATTATGTCCGTGGGAAAGTCGTGGGTAATTTCCCACAGATTACCTACCAAGTTGATAATCCGTGGGAAATACATGTGTAAATACCCACAGATTTCCCACAAACAATATCGTCTTTACGTTTCTACCTACTTACAAATTCTCACGTTATTAGTATGTATTCATATGTGTTGGTAGTTTCATATTATATGTTTTTGTTTATTAATGTAACTATTTATGTGAGTATCGCAAGTGTACATGTTGGTTTAGGTATAACCTTTCGTGTAACAAATCATTACATATGTATGAATATCTACATGTGTGTGTTCCGCATGTCCGTTTATGAGTCATTGTATGAATAGATGTTTTGTATGTTATACGGATGTATATATGCCTGAACGTGTAATCATATCATAAAAGTAAAAGAAAACAATTATGGCCGCGGAAAAGCCGTGGGTAATGTCCCACAGATTACCTACCAAGTTGATAAATACGTGGGAAATACGTGTGTAAATACCCACAGATTTCCCACAAAAAATATCGTCTTTACGTTTCTTCCTACTTACACACTCCCACGTTAATTAGTATGTCTTCATATGTGTTTGTAGTTTCATATTATATGTATTTGTTTATTAACGTAACTATTTATGTGAGTATCGCAAGTGTACGTGTTGGTTTAGGTATAACCTTTCGTGTAACAAATCATTACATATGTATGAATATCTACATGTGTGTGTTCCGCATGTCCGTTTATGACATTCATTGTATGAATAGATGTTTTGTATGTTATACGGATGTATATATGCCTGAACGTGTAATCATATCTTAAAAGTAAAAAAAACGATTATGTTCGTGGGAAACCATGGGTAATGTCCCACAGATTACCTACCAAGTTGATAAATACGTGGGAAATACGTGTGTAAATACCCACAGATTTCCCACAAAAAATATCGTCTTTACGTTTCTTCCTACTTACCCATTCCCACGTTAATTAGTATGTCTTCATATGTGTTTGTAGTTTCATATTATATGTGTTTGTTTATTAACATAACTATTTATGTGAGTATCACAAGTGTACGTGTTGGTTTAGGTATAACCTTTCGTGTAACAAATCATTACATATGTATGAATATCTACACGTGTGTGTTTCGCATGTCCGTTTATGACATTCATTGTATGAATAGATGTTTTGTATATAAGTATACGAACGTGTATATGCCTGAACGTTTAACCATATCATAAAAGTAAAAGAAAACGATTATGTCCGTGGGAAAGTCGTGGGTAATTTCCTACAAATTACCTACCAAATTGATAAATCTGTGGGAAATGCGTGTGTAAATACCCACAGATTTCCTAGAAAAAATATCGTCTTTACGTTTCTGCCTACTTACACATTTCCGCATTAATTAGTATGTCTTCATATGTGTTTGTAGTTTCATATTATATGTGTTTATTTATTAACGTAACTATTTATGTGAGTATCGCAAGTGTACGTGTTGGTTTAGGTATAACCTTTCGTGTAACAAATCATTACATATGTATGAATATCTACACGTGTGTGTTCCGCATGTCCGTTTATGACATTCATTGTATCTATAGATGTTTTGTATGTAGGTATACGGAGGTGTATTTGCGTGAACGCATAACTATATTAAAAAAGTAAAAGAGAATGATTATGTCTGTGAGAAAGTCACGGGTAATTTCCCACATATTACCTACCAATATGATAAATCCGTGGGAAATACGTGTGTAAATACCCACGGATTTCACACAAAAATGATCGTTTTTACGTTTTTGTATACTTACACATTCCGACATGACTTAGTATGTCTTCATATTTAATAATATTTACCACTTATATAATTGTTAAATATGATATAAATCTATAAATATTTTTGTCGCCTTAAGTCACGCCTTAAAACGCCATGTCTTCACGTTAAAGCTTGAAGCTTGGCTATGCCGTCACGCCACGCCTCACGCTATTTATAACTTTGAGTTTTTTTCTATAATCTAAAGATACAATATTTTATTTTGACAAATATGACGATGTGCTATTTTATACTAATACTTTGTATAGTAAATCTTCTTCTAACACTTGAAATTTATTGAAATTTGATCTCGCCCTTTGTTTTTTCTATTTTGCCGCCCATCTTTTTTTCCCAAAAATCAAAAACCTTAACATTCCCTCTAATTCAAGCCCCCTCTTATCCTTTTCACTTGCAGCTACAACCACTAAAAAACACAATCTATTTTCTTGCTCCTTCTTCACAAGTTCTTTAGAGATTCACCACTAATAAAGCATATGAATATCATCTGACATCAATTTCTTCATCAACACAAGGTTATTCGATCTCATCTCCGACCACCTTAACTTAAGTACCACCTATCTGAATCGCTACCAACCATCGTAGCTGCGACCAACACCCCCGTCACTTCTCTTGCTAGAACCATAACCCCCATCTGCCTGCACCCACCGAAGCTTTTTCCTTTTCTGATAATTTTGTTTGTTTTCAAATTTCAAGCTATGGGTACATGTAGAGGATGTTTATATTTATGTAAATGTATGTTATATAGATTAATTTTTTTAGATCTGATGTATTTAGATATTTTAATTATTATTAGCAGGACTCAATTAAACTTGTTGGGCGGGTCATCTTGAGCAGAGGGGTAAGTTTTCGCAGGCGGGTTCGATACAAACATGGCTCGGCGATTGAGCTGATATGGGTCTTAAACATGTCACATGAAGGATATGAATTGTCTTTACCTTTCTATGAGTAGCTATTTTTGTAGTAATTCATTATTAAATGTCTCTTAGTTGTTTGGAATGATGTAACATATGGAAATTATTGGGCACTTATGGGTGATTAGCTTTCTGTAGTAGTTAACTGTTAGTTGTATTTAGGTATCTACTTATTGAAGTGAGTTGTAGTGGGTTTAATATCTAGATTTTTTGTAGGATGTGGAGCATAAGCGCTAAAACTTAGTCAAGGGCTGATGATGAATAAAGAACTCAAGGAAGGAATGAAGAAAGACATAAATGAGGATGTTGTTTGGATGTGAAGGTTGTTAGATTTGGGCAATCTTTACGCATCCATCTCCCACTTTTCCTTCCCTCGTAAAGACTTTGTTGCATTTGAAATATTTCGTGTTAGATATACTTATAAGATAGAACTTGTACAATTGAATTTAGTGCACTTGCTATTTCGTAATAAGATATTTGGATTCATGTATGATTATCACTTTATGTTTTATGTATCCAGAAAGTTTTGGTTTTAGATTAATGTATTTATGTATTTGGACATAATTCTTCTAATGAATTTGCAAGGAAAAGGGTCTGTTGCAATACTTAGTGTGACTAATCGTTGCAAAATATTATGGTTGCAAAACATGTTGCAAAAGCTTCTCGTTGCAAGTTCGTTCTTATCATTACCGTTGCAATTCCGTTGCAAAACAAATTTGTGAGAAATCAGTGGGAAATAACTGTGGGAGATCTGTGGCAAAATTTGTTGGTAAAAAATGTGGGAAATCAGTGAGAAAATATTCATGAGAAATCAGTGGGAAATAACTATGGGAAATCTGTGGCAAAAAAACGTCGTATATATGTGAAAATGGTTGTTAGAAAATGTGGGAAATCTGTGGGAAATCAAACCCACGGATTATCTACGGCAATATCCGTGGGAAATAGTCAACGTTCGGTGAGAAAATCAGTGGGAAAATATTTACCCACGAGGGTTTTTGCATCGGAATAATTCTGTGTGAAATCAGTGGAAAAAGGCCTTTACCCACGGGATTTCCCACGGATTTTACCGTGGGAAAAACCAGTTTGTGTAGTAGTGTATATATAATTTATGTTTCTTATTTTTTAGACGGTTTAACTTACTATACTAGTAGTAATACACAACAGTACCAAAAATGGTTTTATTTAGTTGGTACCCATTTTTGAAAAAATCAAATTTTGTGGATAAAAGATTTAGGGTTCGAGTCTCGGCTCCTACCTACTTCACTTGGTTCCCTGCTGGGCCAAGAGAGTTGTCGGAAACTCATAATTATTCCTTGTGAGATGTACAATGACCAGTACCAAAAAGCATCTGGGGTCAAGGTGTTTCCGCCAATTCACACCTCGTTTTGTGAAGTTTTTAACGGCTTATTGCTCCATATTTATGTGTTTTACTATTTTTAACACTAAAATTGTATACTCTAACAGTGTAAAAAAATATTTTTATAGCATATATTTGCACCTAATAAAAGTTGCTACAATGTATAGCACTAAGTTTATGCACTAAACATTTTTAACTGTTATGAAGTACCAAGTCGGCGCTATTAATATAAAAATAGTCAAAATAACATATATCAATATTAGTTTCATTGTAAATGTATTGACATAAGAGATAAAAATATGGTCTATATAAATTAGGTTTGATTTTAAGTACGTATTAAAGGTTTAACAAATATGTAGTCTAAATAATATGAATAGTATGAGTGAGAAATAATAATGAGATATAGTGTAGCATAAAATTTAGGGGGTGTTTGTTTTGGCTTATGAAACATAAGCTCATTTAGGCTTATATTTCATAAGCCCTAATTTTCTGGCTTATTTTGAGACTTGTGGGCTTATATAAGTTTATCATATCATAATTGTGAGTCCCTTGTTGAATAGATCTCTGCAGCCTATTAAGGATGATAGCCAAGATGTATAAATACAGTTTGACTATATAGAAACACTGACTATGAATACTATGTGTTAATGCAGAATCTTAACACAAGTACTAAGAAGAACAATGAAAAACTAAATAATAATTTCTATTAATCTGCTTTGAGTGATTACAGATTACTAACTATGAGATATGATTTTGTATGAGATATATTGAGGTCGTGCCTCTAACTATGCCAAGAGGGATCCTTTTATAGACCAAGGATAAACCCTAACAGGCTTACAAAACACGTACATATCTTTTCCTAAAATATCTCATACATATCTCTTAAACGGTACTAACTAATTTCTACTATCGGTACTAACTAACTGATCAGTACTTAACATTTTGTACTGTCAGTACTAACTATAACTATCAGTACTAACTATTAATACTGTCGGTACTAAGTTAGGAAAACGTAATTCCCAACAGTAGCCTAGATCTGCTGATATGGTGACAAAAAAGGAGTAGAAATATTTGATAAAAGAGGTACACATAGGTATGATGATACCTTTAGATAGTCATTATCCTGCAGGAAGAAATGTTTACATCCAAGACTTAGTTGACTTAGGTATTATCATTTCTGCTATTTAGAGGGAATAATTGTGATATCCGAGACTTAGCTAACCTTGGTGTTTCAATTTATATCATCACTATCTTGTAAGGTGAAACACGCTCATCAGGGACTTAATTAACTTTGATGTTATGGTTTTGAATTATTTGTGTACTTCGAATATTTGGGCTTTATACATCAAGTCTTCTTAATGCGGCTTGCAAGAAATATTTGTATCTACTCAAGAAAGGATTGATGGTTCGGGGGAAGCTAAGACAACTTCCATCTGGAGAGTATCAAGACGGACTACAGATTGCTAACATGGACAAAATGACTGTGCCACTTTCGGTTTGAACATTTCAGGTCCTGTCTCATACATAATCTTGTACATCAATAAGTAGTGTGGTAATCAGTGTTATTTGTCAGTTTATGAATTTTTCATGAGTTTCTCGTTAAACTCCAAATCATTTATAAACTTATCATAACTAACACTAACAGAACCCCTCATTAATTGAGGGGGAGCATATATAGGTTACAATATCGGCTTGTGTTTTTTATGGTACTTAGGTGTTTTCTCCCAAATTTTCTAACATATTTAAATCAATTGAGATCCTAAATCTCAAAGGGTTTGAAATTATGATCAGGGGAGAGAATGTGATTTAAATATTAAATCTGATAAAAATGTGATCTATTAAGACTCAATCAGGTACTCCGCCCTCCATGTGCTAAATATTTTCAATGATCGATGCACATGTTGAGGGGGAGCAGTTTCATGAATCAAAACAATCGAGGTACTAATGCTTTGATGTTTACATCGCCCGTACCTTGATTGATTTTCAAATAGTTTTATGGCGAAGAGAACGGTACCAAAAGACCGACCCTGTATTTACTTTATCGTAAGGATGGTATGGTTTAGGTACATGTCCCGAGTGATCCTGCCAGAGCGGAGGATTCTACCCAGGGACAATCCACTAGTTAGTGTAGAGTCCTTAGGTATTGATTACAAAAGGAGTTAGTGAGAAAAAGGGAATAGTGCGGACTGAGATATGAGCGAAAGTACTAGGAATAAAACCCAACAAGGTCTAGTAATGAAGTCCACGGCAAGCAACTGAAGGGGTTGAAGAATGAAAAAAGAAATGTTAAGATAAAGGGTAAGAAACAAATGAAAAACAGCCCACCTTAAACATGAGAGCATGAATACCGGGTCAATACATATGCTGTCAGAATCACATGGTTGATGCTGACATTAAAACAAGTATCAAGACCCAGGAGAGTGCTGCACACCCTCCCTAGCTACTCAAGATCCCTCAAAGGATTCTTGTTTTACATCTCACCGAGATCAATACATTTCTGTCATCTCTCTCACTCCGAGTTAGATGATATTGAAAAGGTGGCAGTCTGCTCCAGCCTCCGATTACTAAAAACCAAAAATACACTATTGAGTTCAAAAGCCTATAGATCATCCACAAATCTCGTTAGGACACTTATCCATATTTGTTGCTTGTTTCTCTAACACACTGTGACAACAAGTAAAAGATTTTAAAGTCCTATCCATTACCTCGTAGTTTTTGCAAACATCTGAGTGATACGAAAGTACTCGCAATGAAGATGGAAATCCTTCTAGAGCCAACATCAAACAAGCTCTTGGTAGGTGACATGTAAGATCTACTATAGATTAAACTTGTGACAAATGGAAAGCAATGATGGTGCGATTCCTTGTGAATCAAACTTGTTCCGAGTGTGAATTGACGAACCGATTTTAGAAAAACCTCTCAGATGTGCTCACACTATTATCTAGTCACATCGATTGTGAACTTATTTCAAAACAAATGAGTTTCTAATGAAATTTGATTTTATGCTATCAAACACTCTCGATGTGTCACAAAATACTTTCTCAAACGACACGTCGATTGATTTTCAAATCAAGTTTTCTCATTAATCGGTAAGATAGTAACTACCGATTCACTCTTATCGTGTTGTCTGCTTTGAGACGTTCTGATACAGAGAACAGGCAAGTATGGAGATTTTGATGATTACACATCAGATGATCTGATACTTATACTGGAAATCATGTCAAGGAGACTCTTCTTAAGATGAATCTACCTGATCACAGGTCGATCCTCACGGATCCAGAGGTTTATCCAACCAGACTCGGGCGAATGACAAAGACATATTTGCCCCCAAGCTTTATTGCTATCTGTTTTATTACAAGATCAAACAAAGATGAAGATGGAGACACTCGGTTCTAAGTGGAGTCAATTCACCACCCAATGCTCACACTTAATGTTTCCAAGTAAAGACATCATGACAACTGAATGACCTATAACACAGCTTTCGCAACTCTGAGAAGTGGTATCAAGATCAAGAAAAGTGTGACAATAAACATAAAGCTAGCCACAACATAGGTTTCATGCTTTTGACTTAAAACTATCCTCATCCCGTTAATAAATAGTCAAACTTGATATCAATAAACTCGATAACTATCTTTATGTTAATTGTCAAACTCATTTAAGTACAACCACGAAAAAAATTTAATTACCCACATACGTGATTATACTACATGGCTAGTCACGAGCACCAACATAACAATGAAGGCACATGATCCTGCCATTTTCATAAGTTTGTTGTATGTTGCACAGTGAATGTCATTGATTTTATGTGCCTTCTGCAAAAACTAAAACAAAAAACAAGGAACAATAAACACAATTATTGTACTCGGAGCAAGGAAAAATGGAGATGAAAGGTGACCGTTGTTAAGATAGAGAGTAGAAATTAGTGTGGTATTGAGGAGATGGAGGTCAGGTAGCCCATTGTGGAAAAAGAGGTAAGGTTTTGTTCAAAAAGTGATAAGGGATGGGTTTATGGAAAAAGTTTTGAGGGGAAACATTTTGGTAAAAAGGTTTGAACCAAAATTTTGGGGGGGAATTTGTTTTGGTGAAGAATTTATTTTTAATATAGGAAAGTGATAAGAGAAATGTTAAGTTTAAAATACACGAGAATATTTTATTGGCAAT
Source organism: Tanacetum coccineum (assembly GCA_026074375.1). Classification (NCBI taxonomy): domain Eukaryota; kingdom Viridiplantae; phylum Streptophyta; class Magnoliopsida; order Asterales; family Asteraceae; genus Tanacetum; species Tanacetum coccineum. The sequence continues at coordinate 4,988 of BQNB010086619.1, read as the reverse complement.
TTAATACCTTCTCTGTCCCATTTTTATTGTCTATATTTTCTTTTTGAGATGTCTCGCTACTAAAAATACGATATGGTTACACGTTCAGGCGTATACAAGTTCGTATACTTACATATAAAACATCTATCGATACAATGAATGTCATAAACGACTTTTTTGTGAACAACACACGTGTAGATAACATACATATGTAATGATTTGTTACATAAAAAGGTTATACCTAAACCAACACGTACACTAGTGATACTCATATGAATAGTTACGTTAATAAACAAACACATATAATATGAAACTAAAAACACATATATAGGCATACTAAGTAACGTGGGAATGTGTAAGTACGCAGAAACATAAAGACGATAATATTGTGGGAAATGTGTGGGTATTTACACACGTATTTCCCACGGATTTATCAACTTGGTGGGTAATATGTGGGAAATTACCCACGGACATAATCGTTTTCTTTTGCTTTTACAATATGGTTACATGTTCAGGCATATACAAGTCCGTATACTTACATACAAAAAATCTATCGATACAATGAATGTCATAAACGGACATGTGGAACAGACACGTGTAGATATTCATACATACGTAATGATTTGTTACACAAAAGGTTATACCTAAACCAACATGTACAGTTGTGATACTCACATGAATAGTTACGTTAATAAACAAATACATATAATTTAAAACTAAAAACACATATATAGGCATACTAAGTAACGTGTGAATGTGTAAGTAGGCAGAAACATAAAGACGATATTTTTGTGGGAAATCTATGGGTATTTACACACGTATTTCCCATGGATTTATCACCTTGGTAGGTAATCTGTGGGAAATTATCCACGACTTTCCCACGGACATAATCATTTTTTTACTTTTACGATATGGTTACACGTTCAGGCATATACAAGTCTGTATACTTACATACAAAACATCTATCGATACAATGAATGTCATAAATAGACATGTGGAACATACAAGTGTAGATATTCATACATACGTAATGATTTGTTACACAAAAGGTTATACCTAAACCAACATGTACACTTGTGATACTCAAGTGAATAGTTACGTTAATAAACAAACACATATAATGTGAAACTACAAACACATATGAAGACATACCAAGTAAAGTAGGAGTGTGTAAGTAGGCAAAAACTTAAAGACGATATTTTTTGTGGGAAATCTATGGGTATTTATACACGTATTTCCTACGGATTTATCAACTTGGTGGGTAATATGTGGGAAATTACCCACGACTTTCCCACGGACATAATCGTTTTCTATTACTTTTACGATATGGTTACATGTTCAGGCATTTACAAGTCTGTATACTTGCATACAAAACATCTATCGATACAATGAATGTCATAAACGGACATGTGGAACACACACGTGTAGATATTCATACATACGTAATGATTTGTTACA
>BQNB010086618.1:0-22154 GCA_026074375.1 Tanacetum coccineum | reverse complement strand
AAACGTTGATCCATGGTTGAAATTCGAAATGGCACATTCACCTAAATATAATAATTGCCGGGAGTGAAAAGTTTACAAGTTACACATATGAGTAGTGTTAGCATCTATTCTGATATCTAACGGTGATTTTGTTTTAAGCCTGGTTTGGAATAAGTGAAAAGTCGAGAATGATGAATTTACCCTTTATAGGGCATTTTAGGATTAAAATGTTTCTTGTTCTGTGATCCCTAAAAGTTAATAACGAAAGTCAAATAAGTTAGTTAGTTGAGAAAAAGAAAAAGGAAAAATACAAAAAAAAAATTAGTGGTAGATAGTGTAAATATAAAAAATGGTAAAAACTGGGCTTTTCGAAGCTATTGATTCTTTTATTTCCCTTGATGAACACTTAGCTACTTTTCGAGGTTATTAGTTGAGGGGGATTGAGATTCTTAGTTTTCGTAAGTGTTTACGTATAGCATTGCGTGAGGACACGGCAATATCCGAGTATGGGGGATTTTTGGTATGTGTTTAAATACACATACCTTTGACCATCAAAAACGAGCTTAAATGACTAAAAACATACTAAAAATACATTATATTTGTGTGTTTTGCATTCGTATTATGCAGGAAATAGATACCCAAGAAAAGGACAAAAATAAAGCCAAATACGACAAAACCGAACACGGAATGGAAAGAGCGTGAAGAGAAGTCAAAATTAGAGCCAAAAGTCAAAGTCAACATAAAGTCAACCCCGGGAAGTGGCATTGGAAAAAGCATCAAAAACCGAACCCAAAAACCAAAATTGTCAAAAGTGGGCCCACCCATACCCACCTAGTGGGCCCGGGTCAACCAACTTATATAAACCTATTTATATACACCCAAAACCCTTTTGAACCCTCTTATATAAGCCCAAAATCCCTTAAATTGTAATCGGCCTAAAAGCTAAGACAAGCCCAAAAGACCTTTTTACACTTAACTATGTTAAGTCCTTAACTGACTAGTCAGTTAAGTTACAATGATCATCCATGAAATGGAAAGATATAAACTCAAGGGCCAATCCTGCCAATCCCCAAAACTCTTTCACTACACAAGGACTTAACTTGCAATAAGTATATATGAGTTGAGGGGCCTATCCTGTCAAAACCCTAAAGTTTTACCCTGCACCCCTCTTATACCTTTTTTCCCGCTAAAGCTCAAAAATCAATACTGTTCAATCATCCTTGTCTCTATCTCACTACAACTACACTCCAAGATTAAGTCACACCCATCTCACCCAAACCCCACCTCCACATGACTTACATCCATTGTGACAACCCTATAATTTTCCATTGGACACGAAAATAAGATAAGAAAATTAAAGGTCAGGATTACTTTGATAGGGGAACAAGCTAAATGGATGGTTTGGATTGAATCTTATGCCTCTCACAAGAAAAACACAACTAGCACAAATGGACTGCCTATATATTGAAGAATCAAGATAGAAGATGATTGGCTATCTAGGAGTAGTTGTAGTTTAGTTTTAATTTATGTTTTCATTGTCTTTAATATTCTTTGATGTTAATTTACAAGTCTTGTAATTTGTTATCTTAATGAAAATTTTAGTTTTTTTTAGTTTTCTTAAATCTTTCTTTTTAAACTTAATCCTGCTTTGCTTATTGAGTGCTTATTTTTGGTTATCTATTGCCTTGAATGCTTAACTTTTATGCTATTTATGCTTTGTGTAGGCTAGAACCCATTTGCTTAATTTCCTCGTGCAAATCTGTCTTAGCTTACCAAGAATGACTATTTTGGTTTGCTTATTCATAAGTGCTTATTTAGAATTTCTATTTGCTTATTTATGCTTTTAATGCTTAAGTTTTTACCTCTCTTTCAAGATCTTGGCCTATAATAGTGATAAGTAGTTGTAAAATGCTTAAAGCTATTTTAAAGGGGTGTTTGGATTAAGACCCAAAACGGTTCAAAAAGGGTTGTGACACTGGTTTGGGTCATAAACCCAACCTTGTTAAGTTTAATCTTAACCTTACAATCAGTTTTCAATAAGTTTTTGCAAATTTAAGGTACTTTCTAACCAATGTTGAATCTGTGATAATATAGCCTTGATATATTTGATTTTGATTAAGTGTTATTTGGTGCAAATTTCATACTAGTTAATGAGTCCTTAATGCAGTAATATTATCTAGTCTAAGTGTGCTAATTGTCTTGTGTAACCTTGAGTCAAAACTGTAAGTTTCATAGTTTATTTCTATTATGCAAAATCCTAGTTTTCTTTTGCAAATTTAAGTTAGAATAAGTTAGATTTAAGGTCTGCAAGTTACTGCACAAGGTCCTTTGGTGTCACACTCAATCGGTTTTAACTTGGTTTTCTTTTTGGAACTTGTTTACCTGTTTAATTTGAGGCCTGCTTTTTTCCTATTTTCTTTCTAGGAAAACCAAAAATTTGCACACTCAGTGTGAGCAGCCACTTTCCCTTAGCTTTTTAGTGCTTAATTTAGTTTTAAACTTTGTTTTGATTGCTGATCTAAAAATCTTATTGTACCAGCTTTAAGATTGTATAACTCTTTAAGCCATAAGGATCCTTTTGGTTGCTTAATTTTAAGCCTAAAAGTGACCCCTTTGGCTGTTTTTAGCAATCTTACATCATAAGTGCTTATTTGCTTATTTCAGTTTTCCAGCTTGTTTTTCTTGTTTAATATTATTCATATTTGCTAATTAGTAGTAGTAAAGTATCTGTCTTGCTTATTTCCCTTTTCTTTTTGCTTAATTTGTCATTAAAATCTATCATTAGTAAAGCCTTATTTTCTTAGTGCATTTTTAAACATTCTGTCTGTTTTTCAAGTGCTTTTTCTAGCTTAATTATAATGTTTCATAAAAAGTCATAGTTTATAAAAGTGCTTATTTGAAGGTGCTCTTTAAGTTTGTGCAAAAAGAAATTAAAAAAAATAAGTTTTCAAAAAGAGAAGGCATGAGGGTCGAACCCATGACCTCCCCCTTACCAAAACCTCACACACACACACTCAAACCAATTGCCCTTGGGACTTTTTCAGTTTAACTTTGCATTACTTTATTTATATGGTCATTTTGCCTTTTAGCTTATCAGGTCTTATTTACTTATTTTCTGCTTATCCTTTCAGCATTTTTACAAGTTCTTATTTTTCCTGTATTCTTCAATGTCTAAGCTACTTTTCTATATTTTTTATAATTTTTGTTATTAATTTAGTATTTTTAATAATTAATTTTCATTATAACCGTTTTTAAATTATAATAAATAAAATAAAAGTAAAAAAAATATAATTCTTTTTTAAAAAAAATTATTTTATCATGTAGGACCTAGGAAAAATAGAATTGCATTCGTAGGGTTAAAATTTTAATTTTTAATTTTTTAAAGAACGAGATTCAAACCCCGTTCTCGTTTTTCATGTTTTTATGCTCAATTCACCTCCGTTTTGGTCTAGTTTTCTTTATTCTTACTTTTTAGTCAATTAGGGTTTATTAAAAGTGAAAAAATCATTTTAGGTTAATTTTTGAATAATTAGAGTTTTTAAGTTGCGTTTTTAGAATTCTCGTTTACGTTTTTAGCCCGTATCTTTAATTATCTTCATTTTTATGATCCCGTAGACTTAGGATTTCCCTTTTATGCCTTTTATTTATGTTTCCCGTAGACTTAGGTTTCATTTAATTGCCTTATTTATGTTTCCCGCAAAATTTTAAGTCATCCATTGCCTTTTTTATTCTTTCCCGTAGTTTTAAGTTTAAATTCCCGTGCCTTTTTATGTTTTTCCTGTAGAATTTAGAATTCAAATCAAATCCTTCTTTCATTCAAGCATCCAAAAGTCAAACCAGTAACGTAACCGTCAATTTCACGCCCAGTTGGGGAAAAACGACCCGGGTAACACTTGCCCGGAATCATTTATATCATACCCGTAAGTTTGTTGACCTTTTTCCTAAAGGGTTGACTAGGTTGACTGGCGGGGATTTTATATTTGATATTATTTGATATAATTGCCCTTGAAAAAGGTGATTGTCAAAGGGAAAAATAGAATTAGAACGGAAAACTCCTTGATGTTTTGCTCGTGATAATTCTCCATGATGTGTTCTTGAGCAAAAAGTGTGTTGACTAGGGCTTCAAAATGCCCGGATAAGTTCAACATAAGTCTTTTTCAGCATATATCATATCATAGTTTCAGCAAGGTCCTGCATAAAAGATTAGAAGACAGGTGAAAATTCTATCTAGCTATAATGGTACAAGAAAGCAATTGAACACACAAATGTACAAGGGCCAATACGCCGTATCCCAAACCCTAGGATACGTCGTATTGTTCCTGTAGAAAAAATTAAATTACTGGAAAAAAATATTATGTTTTAAAAACTGATAACGTCCAGACAACTCTATACGCCGTATCCATAGTGGTTCGATACGCCGTATAGAGTGTCTGGGAAGACAGACTCGTGCAACAAACAATTAAAATGCGAAAAACAATTAAAATGACCAGGTTGTCTCCCGAGAAGCACTTTTATTTTAGCTGGTCTTTAAGTTCGACCTTTTTCTAATTGAATCCCATCCTTATAAAACAACTTAGGGTCGAACGGGATGCCAAACGGCACATACAAATTCTTGATTAGGAAAATGAATGACATCCCATTGCTAAGATGATTACAAGTCATGATATTAACATTTGGATTCTTGATAAAAGTTTCAGTTTTGAAAATTTTATTAGATGTATCATGACTTGTTTCCAAAAGCTTATTTGACCCTTGTGTATCAACATTTATTACATTAGGTAATGGTATGACAGACATATCCCCTGAAGGTTGCTCAATATCGATTTTATCATTATCATTTTCCGTATCCAATTTTAGATCATCAGGATAAATCACGTTAAAAGAAAATAAATCATTAAAGTATAAAACGTTTTGTTCCTCTTCATCAAAGTCGGACAATGATGTTTCATCATTCAAATCAAATTCATCGATATATTGAGGATTTACAGTAGGTTCAGTTAAGAAATCTGATTTAGACGTTAGAGCATCATTGTAAACAATGGCTGGAAATTCTTTCTCAAAATCTTTAAAGAAGTCTAAATCATCAAAATAACTGACCGTAGGCTCGGGTGATGGAAACGAAGGCATATTGACTTTTTCATTATCATTTTCCAAATCCGTTTTTAAATCATTGACAAAAATTATTTTATAGGAAAATGAATTTTCGTCATAAATCACCGTGTAATCTTCATCGTCGGATTCGTCAAACGATATTCTAAAGTCAATTTTATTATCATTAAGAGGACTTACCGTGGGTTCATAGGAGGGCGTTACTTCAGATGTAAACGTGTCATCAAAGACTATAGCTAGGAATTCAGTTTCAACGGGTCTGAGGTCGTGAACGTCTTTATCATACCAGATCTTACCATACTTAGCAGTTTCCCAGTTATACACCTTACCACGCTTGCGAGCTTTTTCTTCCTCAAGCCTGATGTACTCTTCCATAGTGATGTTGAGGTCGTCCATATTTAACCTGTAATAAAATAGCTAGGAAAGAAAACTGTCAAATAGCTAAATAAGCCGTATCCTGTGAACTGAATATGCCGTATTGATGATAGAGTCGAATACGCTGTATTGGTTTGAAAAAATTTATACGCCGTATTGAGTATTTGACTCAATATATTACAGCAGGTTGTAGCAATGCACACAAACACACAATATGCAAAATATACAATGCAAGAAATAAACAAACACACAATGAGAATAAATACAAACAGAATTTAAATAAACTAATTAGGTTACGCTAAACTAAATTAATTAATGGTTAGAAATATTGATAAGAACAAGGTTTAATTAATTCACTCCCCGGCAGCGGCGCCAAAAACCTAATTGTGCTGTCGTGTAGGGTTAATTATTTGATTATCAAGTTTTACATTTATATTTAGCCGACAAACCTAAAACAACACTTTAACGAGCAGTGTACCCGGTCAAGATGGAGTTCGTGGTATGTAGGGTGTCGAACACTAAGAGTGGAATATTAATCCTAAATTCTATCAGTATTTTAATTAGTCTATCTACTGGTTAAACCTATGCTATATACGTTGTCTAACAAGATGGGGGGTTTTCAGCCTGAGAGACTGGCACAGGTTTAAATCATTGTGGTCGTCCCATACACTTGTTGTATATGACATATTTGTCTACGAACAAAAGTTATTATTACACTAATTTTTGGTTTTGTAGGATCATACTTGACGCCCTCGAGCATGGGGGAGCTTCTGTCAAGCCTCTATAGAATGCATCTTAGATACGCTTTGTTGTATATATTTTACTCGTCCAAGGACGAATCTAGTTTTGCACTAATTTTTGTTTCTTGTAACTTTTTTAATCATATCTTACGCTAGAACAGGGGAGCACTCCCACAATGGAGACGCATGCACGCATTCAGTACATCATTATATTTCCTCTTAACTTCGAACAAACCTATTGCGTATTCGACCAAAATAAGGAAGATGTCTCATTTTCTTCATCATATAGCTCTTCTATTATATATATATATATATATATATATATATATATATATATATATATATATATATTGCACAAAACTAACCTTGATGTTGGTTAAGTCTCTATTTTTTATCCAAGGATTCGCTATCAAAAAAAGGCTACAACATAGCGGATTCAACAACCATACGGGATTGAAGTAGTCAAATCAACTTCACTAGGGATGATGCAAGCTCGCCTTTTCGGGGAGAAATGAAGTTAAACTCCAAGGACACACCCTTTTTGTTTCGACAAAAGGGGGAGAAGAGTCTAAACAGAGAAGGTAATGTAAAGGTATTACGAGGATACAAGTAACTTTTACATTTACTATATATTACGTTTACATATTTTGTCATCATAAAAAATGGGATATTGTTAGTGCAAATATTGCGATATTGAATCTATAGTCTCGTTTGTTTTGTTGATGACAAACATGTAACTTGTAATACATAACTTAAAGTGTACAAGTTATTCGTAATCATATTTTGTCTCAATATATATCAACACATCTCCACGTCTCGATTCCTCGTATGTTACAACACAGGTTCATACATGTTTGTTATGTTGCATTATGATCAAACCTCATTTCACATTTTGCATTTACAAGTATTTTTAAACAAACATTTTATTTTGTATACAATAGTTAACTTGCATATTTTATTTTGTAAGTAATATAACAAAGTTACTTATACATTTTTGTAAGTAACCAAGTGAGAATTACTTACACATTTCATATTTGCAAGTTAACCATATTTACTTGCACTTTGCATATTTTTATAAAACACAAGTTACTTACATATTTTGTAAAATATACAAAGTTAACTAAGGAAAAGTCAAATACAAAATTATTTTTAAATCATGCATTACATCATATAAATCTTGAAAATTCTCTCAAAGATTACAAAAGATTTTTTTAGCTAAATTCAAATCTTGTGTCAGTCAGCCGGTTCCATTACAATACACTGGCCGGTTCCATTTTGGAAAAGGAACCTCTGGATCCAGTGAATAGTAACCGGTTCTCTTTTAGGATGTCAGTTCCCTTTTATTTACAAAGGTCGGTTCCATTGTAAAGGGAACCGGCAAAATTAGTTTTTGTCTATAAATAGAGAAGTCTTTCCAATCCATTTTTCATCACTTCAAACACACTTTCTCCACCATTTTTCACACATCTAGAACTGTAGGAATGCATCCATAAAACCCCATGATCATAATGCATCTAACTCTCATTTTTGTTGTAAGCATACACCGAAATGATCCACCAAATCAAGCATCAAGATCTTGCCATCTACATCCACCAAAGCAAGCCTTAGAGATCTTGCCATTTCCATACTTCACAAAACATATACGTATGAAGATCTACAAGATTTGAGATCTCATCATCTTCATCCATTTGAAGGCTTGATGTGTTATAAAAGCTTTAAATTTATAGTTATAGTTAAGGGTAAGACTAGGTCGTCCCAAGGGATTGGTAATTCTTAGAAAGGGTTGATTATATTACGAAAAGGTTTATCTAATAGATTGTCATGATCTAAAGATAATTGATAACACAATTTCAAGATTATAAAAGCAATGTTTATTCGGGAGACAAGAGTAACGGAGGATAACTTGGGATGATGATAAATTCATGAAATTAAGTATAATCAAAGGAATGAATGGGTAGTTTATTCAATAGATTGTCTATTTAACATAATAAAGAATCCTTTCGGCCTTTAATCTTAGTTATGAAAAACACTTTAAGATTGGTTCACGTTTGGAAATAACATATATAAACTTTCTCAACTAAGTTTGTTAGACATGAGGTTAAGCATTAAACATTTATATATTTGGGATGATGAGAATTTTATTAGCTAACTCTCACAAAGCTAATACCGAGTTGTCATAGACAAACAACTAGAAATCAAACACTAAGTCAGAGCCTTTTGACCTATTCCCGAACTTAAATGAGTGATCAAATGATGATCAACAATCCAAATATCTAAATATCGAGTTCATATTTATCATTATTCATATATCATTAATCAATCCGGTTTTAATCTATTATTACTCCATAAATCCAAACTAAACATGAATAATAGCTATAATCATAGTATCAAAACACATAACAAGCATGTTAGATCCAGAAAACATAATTTTAAGGAGAGAAACATGTTTATCCCGATTCCAATAGCAAATTATATTGATTTTCAAGAGTTTTTCTTCGAACAATGATTATAAAAACCCAAAAATTCAACTCCAAAGTACAAATAACTCTGTCACAACCCTCTATAACTCGAATTAAACCTCCCTAGATGCTTAATAACCTGGGAATTGTGATGAACTAAGAACAATTCCCAAACTAACTAGAAATCTTCTTGAGAACTTTGAAATGAATTGAGTTGTTGTTATTTTGATGATATGAACCTCTAAATTCGCTCCCTATTTCTACATGAGGTAGGAACATCAGTTGTAGAAGAATAGAAATCCAAAGGTTGCCCAATAATGGCAATCATTATTATTTTTGAGTAACTGCAGGTGAAGTGCGCCGCACAATATAAATTGTGCGCCGTACTTGGTGTGTAATTAAATTGCATTTATCCCGCTATGAAGTATACCACACTTAGTGTAAGTGCACCACACTTTGGCCTCGTTCATTAGTTCTTCGTTTAATTCTCTTCTATATTCTTCTTTTAACGACCATTAGCACATTTAACGGAATATCTTTGCACATTTAGTCCTTTTCGTCTTTTTTGGTCCTGAAACAATTATTGCACAACAAACAACCAAACTTTGCGATATTTCATGCGTTAACATATATATTTCTCATATTTTCGAAGGATATTTTATGTATATTTGGAGCGTTATCAAATCCCCCCATACTTAGCTTATTGCTTGCCCTCAAGCAATCAAAGCGAAAGTATTTTGTTTTAATAAAACAAATTAATGATCACAAGCATAGATAACGCGACAAAGCAACTTATGAATTTTTATAGATAAGATTCTTTTCATACTCGGTCAATTTAGTAAAATGGATAGTAAATGGAAGTTACTCATACGTGCAGTCATGAAATGTTCAAATTACCATAGGCTTGTACAAGAAACTAAACTTCACCGACATGGTGTAAGCACCAAACATAAACATCAAAAGAGATAATTTATTTAGTGATATTTATTATTTTTTATTTGTTGAAAAAAGTTTATAATAAAATCATAATCCACATTATCCGGTAATGGGTGGACGGAAATATAAAAATAATGGGGGGGGGGGGGGGGGGGGTGGGGTGCGGTGGGTTGGCCCGGGATAAAAAATGGGGGGTGGGGGGGGGGTGTTAAATAGGGGGGGGGTAACAAAAAAAAATGGGGGGGGGTTAACCAACTATTCCTTCACTATATCACTTTTTTTTAGAACTTTGGCTTATTTTTTCCTTATTTCACTTTAACTTGGGGAAAACTTGCTTTCCTCCCATACTTAGGATAAGCATACTATATCAAACAAACTTAGAAGTTTACAACCTTCGCACTTGATTTTAACAGTAATACCGGCATTAATGCCCTTCGATTCGTATAGATAAAAATTGAGATAATTTAATTAAAAAGTTTTTTAAACAAAATTATTGGTTACTTATATTTATATTTTTATCAGCTCTTGATCAGTAAAATATTTATAACACGTGAACGTGTTCCTACTGCGGTCTCATAAAGATTTCAAGCACAAGTTCTACAATTAACAAATCACCGGCACACTCATATAATTTTAAATCGATACCAATGCTCTAGAAAAGGCGACAAACTACAAATACATAGCCGTAACGACAGATGAGACACTTGCAATTGTATTCAAACCTTAACTCGAGAAAACTAAAGATAAAAATCATCTTAGGTATCAAAGATGGATACCCGAATTCTTAAGATCTAATCCTTACAATTTTAATTTTGGGTGGTATAGATATGCTAGTAATGTTATCAATTCAAAGTCAAATTGCTTGTATGTGATCATAAAAATGTTTTTTTTTCAGTCAAAAATTTTCATTTAACCTTTCCAGTTTATCCCCCCATACTTAATATGAGCATTGTCCCCAATGTAAAAATATTATAGAGAAAGATAAAATAAAAAAGTGAAATAATACTTCTTACTTATGAAGAATTACTTGAATCTTTTACTTCTCATCATTTTCGTCTGCGCCATTCTTTTTTTCTTTTCCTGTTACAAATATAAATATAGCGCACGTAAATAAAAATAATCCTAATTAATTAATAATAGAAAGTATGATAATATTGTTTTTAAATGCCAACAGAGGCATTTTACACACCATGATAGTAATATTTTTAAGAAATTGTTTTTAAAACACACGTGACCCAAAACATGCGGTCACATAATCAACTTGTGTCATCTCGACACTACTCATCATCATCTTGCTGTTGCTGTTGTTGATACTGTGGTGGCGGAGGTGGCACCTGCTGATAATACTGATCATATTGCGGTTAAGCATAACTACGTGGGTTGTAGGCTCCCTGCAGTGGAACACTGTAAACCCCAGCCATATGCTTAAACACTCCCTGGTACCTGTCCCAGTGATATGACTGCCTATACTCTATCCTCTCTGTAGCCTCCTGGCGTATCTCCATACTACCCATCCTATCATACAAGTCCTGCATCGATACTCTCAGAGGTCTAGGGATACCAACTCTCGGCACACCCGGCTGCGGATCCTCAGGAATAAGTCTACCCTCAGAGTCGGTAAACTCCCTAAGCGTAGTCGTATCGAAATATCTACAATAAATCAGAGCACTCATACTTCTTATCACATCATCTGTCAATACCCTTGTCTTCTTAACAATCTTCGTGATAAACTGTCCACGGCAAATTTAACTCTTCCTCTGAGTACCAGCTCCTTTTCTCTTCATCCACCTCGCAATCAACCATGCCATACCCATTTTGGTGTGTAGTATCAAACATACTTAATAGCCACAAATCATTTTCTAAATCTTGTCATACCCAGTCGTCCTCTGACACAAGCCATAAGTAATCATCTTGTGAATCACCCTCAAAACTAGGCTCCTGATAGTTGAAGTGTGACTCCTAGATAAACCAAGGTTATCCTCTCGACTAATGCTCAACCAATACCCTTGAGCGTTAAATGCTTATCACTTCGCAAACCTCCCTGAAAATATACATCAAATCCTTTCTCATCAAGCTCATCAGCATGATATAATCCCAACCTTCGAGCAAATTCCAATAAGGTCAAACTGTGAGCACGGCCACCAAGTCTAAACTTGATTATCTTTTTAGTTTGCAATTCATTGTCAGCACAAACTTTATCAAATTCATAAGTTGAATAATACTCGTGGCAAAGCTCTGCATAAATTGGTTCATTAATGTTAAAAGCTCTAATCCATGCTACAGAAGTGAACATCTCTTCATTTGATCCAGCTTCACGCAACCTAATCCTCAACATATCATCGATTTCTCCATCACACCCCATTGTATTTAGTATATCCTAGTTCACTACACATGGTGAGTAAATATGTCTAGGGAGCAATTAGGCTAATTTGGTGTTGTACCTAGACTTAGCATCTTTGTTGCAACCTTCCCATAGCAAGAACTCCTGGTGAACTTGGGGAAGCATTATTTCCTCCATGGTTTTAAATTGTCGAGAGCGTTTGGATCTCGATGATCCGGCTTCATCATCGTTTCCTCCCATAGTCTTATACATCAAAAACAATTAACAATACAATGTATGGTTATGTTAGAAATAATTTGGTATAAAGGATCAAGGTTTTGATGGTTTTACAAACATTTTGTGACTTTCTGGTGTAAAATGTGCGGCGCACTTCACTAGTTCATAGAAGTACGGTCTTACATTTCCTGGGATATTAATAAACTAAAGTGCGGCGATATTTATCCTAAAACCGCGCAATACTTTCGTGCTGGTTAAATAGTTCTAAATTTTTATGATTTTTCCAACAATTTTATTTTAAAGATAAATTCATAATGAAGAACAGTATTTTAGATTTATCCAATATTAAAGCATCATGTGATAAATAACTACTCACGGCATCTAGATTACTAGTTAAGTCTCACTAGACCCAGTTGAATGATAGGTCGCATGTACAAGCACATAAACAAGTATAAGGCGATAAACATAATCAAATAACAACGATAAATTAAGCAAACTGGATTAAAGCAAACCAAACATTATAATCTTTATTAACATGGCTAATACCCGAGGGTATTAGACCACAATCATTATCATTTTAACAAACGTGATCAAACAAGTAAAAACCGATTGATTAAGAAAGTAAGAATTACACGATGTCTTATATGGAATTAGGAATGGTGCTCGACCTTGGCTACTCTTTATGGCTTGAGAAATTAGACTTCAGATGTATACTATACAGAGAATATGATATTGCACACCGAAAACTCATTTTTGAGTCTTCTATTTATAGTTGCTGAAAAACTCTCGATACGCCGTATCTAGATAGGTCGATACGGCGTATTGGGCTAGATTCCTTGGAGTGTGTGCTACATTCATAATAAATCTTTGATATCTTTCCCAATTTACTTGATTTACTGTATCTTTGAATAGTTATCTTCAAGGATACGGCGTATGAAGATGGTATGGATACGCCGTATTAGGAATTGGTCAAACGCATTTTCTTGTGAAGCTTGGCGCTGATATGCCGTATCTTCTTAGTCGGATACGGCGTATTGGTAAATTTTCAGAAATCTTCAAATGTCTTCGTTTTAGCTCCAAATTGTGCGCCTTTTAGCATGTCTTTACAAAACACTCCTGAATTATTGCATTTATCAACTTTAAAGCAATTAAGTACCAAATAATGCAATAATTATATAAAAGTGGGAAAAATAGATGGGATAAATGATATAATAAAGTGAAGTTATTTGATGTTATCAGTGACAAATAAGAGCTAGTATGTAGCTTTGAAAGGTGTTAGAAGTATGCGAGGGGTTCGGTTATCCAAGGAGGTGACAAGGGTTTGCTTAGGGCTTATGGGTGTGACAAGGTGCTTGTGTGCTAGCTAGGTGGTGACAAGGAGGTGATGACAAGGTGCTAGACAAGGTGGTGGATCATGGTGGTGAGTGCTAGCTAGGTTTGAACTAGTTTAAACTAGTTTAGGGGTTGTCAGGTTCAATTAGGGTTTGGGTTAGGGTTTAAGGTTTTGGACGAGTATAGGTTAGGGTTAGGGAGGGAAATATAATTCAAACATTATGTATTGTAATCTTGTACACATGCCTTATTAGCTTGAACATTTGTATTGTATGCAAACATTACATGTGGTTAGAGTTTTGGTATAAACGTTAACGTAGAAATCCGTTCTATAATAAATGTTATGGAAGGTACGTTAAATAGACAACATATGGTAAAAATAGAGTTTAAAACATATTGCTTGACATATTATGACGTTTACTTGATATAAACATTGATGATTTGGCATTAGTAGGTTGCGTGAGCACGTTTACTTTGTAATGTAAGTTACGTTACATCATGGATGGTATAAAACATAAATATTCCCGTGAAAATGGTTGCATCTTATTTAATAGATGGAAATTACACTTAGGGAAAATTGCATCTAATTTAATAGATGGATAATTACATAGAGGAAAATTGTGGGTTGTTATAGTCTCCCAACCTTAAAAGAAATATCATCCTGAGATTTAGTTGGATGTTGTAGTAATGTTTGAAAATAGATGTGGATATTTGGAATGAATTTGATCTTTGCGTTCCCATGTAAATTCTGGTCCTCTTTTAGAGTTCCATCTTACTTTGACTATAGGGATACGACTTTGTCTTAGTTGCTTGACTTCTCGATCCATAATTTCTATTGGCTCTTCTACAAATTTGAGTTTGTCATCGAGCCGAAGCTCTTTCATGGGAATGAGGAGGATTCGTCAGATAGGCATTTCTTTAGATTAGAAACGTAGAAGGTATTGTGGACATTACTGAGTTCTTCAGGAAGCTTAAGTTTGTATGCCACTAGACCGACCCTTTTTAGGATCTTAAATGGTCCAATGTACCGGGGGTTAAGCTTTCCTCGCTTTCCGAATTAGATGACACCTTTCCGAGGTGACACTTTTAACATAACAAGATCTCTAACTTGGATTTCTAAAGGCTTTTGCCTTACATTGGCGTAACTCCTTTGCCGGTCTCTTGCAGCTTGCAAGTGTTGTCGAATTTGTACTATCTTTTCGGTGGTTTCATGGATTATTTCTGGTCCCATGAGTTGAACATCTCCAACTTCGACCCAACAGACAGGTGATCGACACTTTTGACCATAAAGTGCCTTGAATGGTGCTGCCTTAATACTGGCATGGTAACTGTTATTGTAGGAAAATTCTACCAGTGGTAAGTGTCTCTCCCATCCTTTTCTAAAATCTATAACACAGGCTCAAAACATGTCTTCGAGTGTTTGGATGGTTCTTTCATGTTAGTACAAATATTATGGTATTTAATCTACACATTCTCGTTTGTTTTGATAATGACAAAATTATGATCTGTAACAATATCGTTAAATGTACAAGTTACTCATAATCATATTTCATCTCAACATACATCAACATCTATCAACGTCTCGTATCCTCGTATGTTACAACACAGGTTCGTACATGTTTGTTATGTTGCATTATGATCAAACGTCATTTCACATTTGCATCTACAAGTATTTATTTAAACAAGTAAACTTTATTTTGACAATCACTCAAATAGACATTTTACTTTACAAAAGTTTACTTACACTTTAAATATACAAGTTATTTTTTACTTTAGAAAAATAGAATAGAAAATGATTTTTTACATCATGCATTACATCATCTAAATCTGAAAAAAATCTCTCCAAGATTACATAAGATCTTTCAAGATTTTGCAAATCAAAATTTGGATTTTGTTACTGTTGGCCGGTGCCTTTGGTTTACAAGCCGGTGCCCTTACTGTTGGCCGGTGCCTTTAGTCGGTGCCATTCAGCTTTTTCTATAAATAGAGGAGCCTTTCACTCTGATTTTCATCACTTCTCTTCACACTTTTCCACCCTTTTACACATACTTTCTCTCTAGTTTTAGGACATTTAGATATGTAGAAACACACTCATTAATCTCTTTCATTTTGCATATGATCGTAATGCCTCTAACATTCATTTTGTTGTAAGCATACTTTCATGATGATTCACCAAAGCAAGCCTTGAAGATCTTGCTACTTCTATCTACCACCAAGCATATACATATGAAGATCTACATAATTAGAGATCTCATCATCATCATCATCCATTTGAAGGCTTCCCATTAATGAAAGTTTATTTAGATTAGGCATTTGTATCCATTAGACACATTGTCTTGGATCATCATTGTAATCACATTTTGTATCACCAAATAGGATTAGATGGTTTATGTGTTTGTTCCATAAAACACAAGGTTTATTATGTTGGGCCATAAAACATAACGGGGTTTTGGGTTGGTTCTACCCTTTGTGTAAGGACTCGGTATTTAGCTTTGTAACGGATAAAGTGTAAGCGACGTTGTGTAAGGTTTTCTCCACCGAGAAGGAAGGTTGTTGATCTAGTAAAGTAACTCTCGAGTTGGGTACTTGGGGAGTGGAGTAGGGCGGAGAGGAGCTCCGTGATCGAAACACTATAAATCATCATGTCTGGTTTGCATTTCCTTTTAAATTTTGCATCACTCTTTATTTACATTTATGCCTTTAAATTTATGCTTGCATAATATCCATGTTGTGTGTTGATTGTGTTCATAAATGCATCGCATAATCTAAACATCTTAGTTGCGGAAAAGTTAAGGCTTAGTACGTGTGAGCTTTGTGTTTAGACTATTGTTTGATGTACTCGTGATTTGATGTTTATGATTGTGTTGTGTCTACGTGGTTATTTTATGCTTTCTTATAGTCATGAAATATGTTTGGTACTTTTCATATTACGTCGTGATTGATCGGGCATTTGATACAAAAAGTTTTTAAATTTTAATCGAAAACGTATTCACCCCCCTCTACGTTTTCCACAATTGGTATCAGAGCCATGTGGCTCTAGTTTTCAAAACAAATGGTTTTCAAAACCGAGTACGATCCATGTATCAATCTATCCGAAAAAACGGACTTAATATGAAAAGTATATTATTCTTAGAAGTCTTGTTCCTTGAATATCTTTGTTATACAAGCTTGAATAATGTCCAAAATTTGTCATATAAACTTACCTTAAAGCCTACCAAGTGTTATACCTTTTCGTCGGGTCAAAATATGAGTTTTTTGAAAAATCGATCAGACCAGCCGGTTCTGTTCGACAACAAGCCGGTGCCTTTGTAGGAACAGCACCGGCTAGCCGGTTCTACAGGCTACTTTTGAAAATTTTGATCAACTTCAAAAGGTCATAAAATACAAACCGTAAGTCCGTAGGAGTCGTGCCACCTACCGTTTCGAAGATAATTGAGTCTAGTTTCTAATAGAATGGGTTAGAAGAACTTAATATAGGTTTAAGTAAATCGAAATTTCAAAATACCACAAAGTGTCCAAAATTTCAAATTTCGTATTAACATAGAAACTCAAATTTTTGAGTCGGGCGATTTGGGTTGGTATCCTTTGGATATTTATTAGTCCTTTATTGAAATTAAAGTATTTTAGTCACTAATCAAGCTTGGTACACATCGTCATATTCAACGCAAGGCAAAAAGAATTTTTCGAATGATATGTTATTACTCGTTCTAATTTGCATTGATTGTATATATTGATTGTATGCTTATCTCTCATTGCATTTGAGCTTGATATCTATGAAAAATAAATATTAACCTTGTCGTGTTTGTTCCTTCGCTTGTATGATAATTTAGTTTCTTAAAATAATCAATTTGGTTTCTAAAAGGAGTGTTTGGGATAACTCTTGATTTTGTCAAATATGCATTTCCATGAATGTTTCATTATCTCTTTCTAGTCATGATATGATTATATTGTATGATTTGCTATATGACTACTTATTGCATCTCATCTTGTATCATATACTCTTTACATCTTGTATTGGAACTTGTTGTTTTTTTTGTAACATTAGCTTTTGGGATAACATGTCATTTATGTGTTAGCTTTCCGATTTCATGTATGTGCATACTTTCTCTTATGCTAGGTCATGTGCACCTCATATAGACATACATCTCCTTCTTTGCATTTGCTATGTCAACATCTTACATGATCTTAAAGAGTTGGATTGGCAACTTGAATGTTTCATCCGAAATACTCAAGTAAAGATGAAGTGTAATGATGTCTTGTTGTAGTCTTTAAAATACTTTTTCAAAGCGGGTCAAAGTAATAAGTTATTGTTTTGGTTAAAAAGGGTCAGAACTAGTGTTTGGCAAAACCCATAAAGAACGATTTCATGGTTCATTTAGACCAAGCGTGAGTTTGATTTTAAGAATAAATTCTAGAAGTTCCCGTTAACTCTCTCTCACATATAACTCATGAATGTCAAGTACTATATTAATAGGGAATTTCATAATCTTATGAGGCCTCTCCGGGGTGTCGTATCGACGAGTTGTGGATTTACGATTTAAAGTGTCCTGGCTCCTCATACGTTCACTACATGACCTCTAAATTATGATAGCCCGAACGATAGTACGATGATCCATTCAGAAGTAACTGTTCCAATCTACATCCTCTAAATATCAAACCGTAGTTTCTAAAGTAATAACAAAAGGTCAATTTTTCGTCATGGCGTTTCCATCAAAAGTTTTAAATATTTTTGGTTTTCTTAAAAAGGGGAAGGGCACTTCAAAAATACTTTGTTAAAATCATCTACACATTGTGACATTGTCATTTCATCTTGTCAATTCCCCATAACCACTAGTTCACCAACTTGTTCTCCATCTCCCAAACACCACTAATGTTCATTCTCCATACTAGTGGTAAATATGATCTTTTCTTTTGTTAAGTCTTTCATGACCTCTTACTTTGCATATTTATAAGTTGACTGAATATTCTTGCTTGATTATGTTAGGATTAATGTTTTCTTAACTTAGTACCGACAGTACAAATAGTTAGTACTGACAGTTATACTTAGTACCGACAGTACAAAGTATTAAGTACTGTTAGTTAGTTAGTACCATTAGTGATAAGCCCAATGATCAGTAAAATGATGACTCCAAGTCAAAATTTGTTTTTTATGAAAATATGGGTCTCAATGGATTTGGTAAAAAATATTTTTCCTTTTTCCTTTCTCCAACTTTTTATAAACGAAAAGGTCAATTTTTTGATCATGGCCGTTTTCCGCCTTAAGGTATTTAAATAAACATTTTCTTTAGTCTTGCCAAAAAAAAGGAGGGGACGTTTCAATAATACTTCATATAAAATTATCTACATAATTTGACATAGTCGTTTACAATAATTGTGCCAATACCTCTAAAACCACTAGGTCACCCATCTTGCTCTCCATCACAACTCCATCACCCCAAACAGTCACTAATATGATATGATTTTTTTTAATAATAGATGTAAATAGGACACCTCTCCCCTTTGTTAATTTATCGTAACAACTTGCTTTGCATACTCATGTGTTGATTATATGTTCTTACGTGTAATTTAAGTAACAATTTGATTAATTTGAAAAATGCATAAACCAAAGAGAGTTTTTAAATCATTTTTTATCTATTTGTGTTCGAAAAAAATGTCCAAGGGAATAAAACATGATAACATGATGGCTTGCAATTAGAAATAATTGTGTCTTCTCTTATATGATGCTTGTATGATTCTCATTATATTTCATTTTAAAAAAAAATAAAAAAAATATAAAATACATGGTGATTTTGATATGAATATGTCTAGGCTTGATAGTTCTTATCTTCTTATCCTTGTTGGCATTCCTTAATTTACTAATTATTCATGATGGCACATTCTAGTTTAAAATGCATGCTCAATCATATGTTTAAACATGATATACTCCGTGATTCTTCTCAATATATGTCAATGTTACAATTAAATTTATTTTGCACTTGTGCACCTCATATTAATGTCAAAAGGCACATTTTTTTAATACATTTATAGAGAAATTTTATAAATCTTCTTTTTTGAAAACCTTATAGTTTAATAATTAAGAACCCAAAATCAACAAACAAGCGAATGAACAAACAAACAGTAGGTTGATAACTTATTTTTATGACTAAGAGCGAACTCAAATGCAATAATTGAGATTCTTGTGCTTTTTTTGGTTTCCCCCTCGCTTCAAAATCATCGCAAAATCTTTCGCAATCAATTGATTTTAGGCAAAATTGTTTTTTTTTTCTAATCTAAATGATCTGTCTTTATTATTGCTTATGAGTGTTTGGTTGAATAACTACTATTTGGAAAACAATGCTCCTACTTAGTAATGTATGTTTCCTTTTTTCCGTTATTATTTCCTTGTATCATTTTATGTTTGAGTTTCCCCTTGAATGCCTTGTAGTTGTCGGGATAAATTGCTTATATAGCATGAACTATTTATTAATGCTAATCATGCATTCTCTCTAGTGTGACCTATTGTGCAAGTATAGTGGTAAAATCATAGAGTCCTAAAACCATTGAAAATCTCTCTTCTTTCCATAATATAATTGTTTAAGAGCTAATTCAAAGTATTCATCAAGATCAACATTATTTTTCAACTTTTTATTATTTATTTATTTTGGTAAGCTAAATCTTTTATGCCTTTTATTGGTCTTTATTCAATTCATGCCTCTTGATTATCTTTCCCCTCTAGAATTAAGAGCTTTTGGTATAGTAGAAAGTCATTGGATCTAAGCGTTGAATCTTCTCCATGAGCCTTTTGCATTATCTAGAAACTCTATCTAATCACTATCTTAAGAGCATTACTCTTGTGTGCCTATTTGCGAACATGTCTTGTTTGTATATATGTCTATCTTTCTGTCTACTTGTTAAGTTATTCGTATGATATTAATTGATCTTGTTTCATATTGTGAAATGTATTCTTGTTTCTATCATATACTAACTTGTTTGGAATTTTGTAGATCAATAAAGATCAACATCTTTATCAAGTTAATCTGTGCTCTTATCATACTCTAATCCATACATCTCATCACATGTTCATACATGCAGCATACATTGTTAGTTGCTTGCATTGTCATCACCATCTTCCACCCCATACTTCACTACTTATAAATTTATCATGTCTATCTCCTCAATTTCTTCATCAACCAACAAGGTAAGGTTTTGAGATAAACCTTCGTGCGTCTATCAATATTGAGTCATCCATTAAGCCTCTCTTACGAGAAAAATCATGATAAATCTTTTCACAATCAACCACTATCTCTACCAACTGGCTACCTAATCGTCCCTCCATCATCACTAAATATGTCTCATTCCATCTCTCCCATCACCTCTCTGAGAATCTCTCCAAGCAAACTATTGACCACTCCAAAGTCAACTCCACCACCTTTGACCTCACATTGTCCCTAGTCACATCACTCCATGTCACATCACTTAGTCCCTAATAATAGAAGTTGACCTCTAACATAATCTAATCATTAGATTCTTCCTAAACAAGTAAAAACAATGCATTAAAACCTTCTCAAAATTCTTCTATAAAAGGAACTCATTCTCATCTTCTCCTCATCATCCTTTTTACACTATGCCTAAAGAAAACAAAGTCAACCTCAAAAGAACCACTAGAATAAGTGCTAGGCCATGTTATTTCAACAATTCGCGAACATCGTCACCTCCCTACCAACCTTTCTCACCTCCATCAGACTATACATCGGGACCTCTACCAACTTCTCCAATCTCGACTTTCCATCTTTCATCGATCATTTCACCAATTCATCACAATAGTGATTTATTGACCACTCCTAAAATAACACCTCCACCCATTGATTCAACCTTAACTTCACCTTCTCCATCCAAACAATCCCCATAACTTGCCATAATCTCGGACCCCATCGAACTTATCTTCTCACATATCTTGAAACTCGTAAGCCTCTTTTGTCAAAAGCCAAGTGAATTTTGTAATGAAATGCATCTCATTACCAAACACACCCTTACTACCTTTAGTGTATTCGGCATTCTTGTCTATGGATGAAATTTTCCTTCTCATATCATCTCTTTTTCGGTTCATGCATATACAACCTTGTGGTCTATGGCTTACTCATCCAAGGATGAAGTTTGCATCATTCTTTTTCCTTTTTGTAGGATCATCTTGACGCCCTTGAACAAGGGGGAGCATTCGTCATATTAAGTCGTCTATACATTTTGTTGTATATGGACAAAACCTGTTATTGCACTAATTTTTGTTTTGTAGGATGATACTTGACACCCTCAAGCAAGGGGGAGCTTTCATCAAGCATTTAAAGAGTACATATTATTATTCATCATATCTTGACGCCTCAATCTAGGGGGAGCATGCACGTATTCATCATCATTCTTACTCTTCTACAATCCATTGCGAAGATGTCATTTTCTTCATCATATAGTTTTCATAATTTTTTTTCATAGAACTAACCATGTTTTAAGTTAAGCTTTCAAATTTGATTCGAAGATCCGCTATAAACTAAGGAAAATAACCTAGAGGATTCAACAATCATAAAGGATTGAATTAGCCATTTATCATGTTTTCATACACCTTTCTCATCTAATCTTCTATCTAATTAACTGATCTCTCTCTCTCTCTCTAGCATCTTTTTCTAAATCTTGTGTAGG
>BQNB010086617.1:5000-20071 GCA_026074375.1 Tanacetum coccineum | reverse complement strand
AATGGCAAAAGTAAGGACTTAGGCAATAATATATCAAGATAGCATACAGTTGGAAAAATACTCGTATTCATGGTTTATAACATGTATCCCCCTCGCAGGTTTAAAATGTGAGGCTATGAACTCACCTTAACAGGGGAAATCTGATTGATGGCAAAAGTATTTCAAGTGAAAGTAATGGCTTCGTCACGCAACCTGGGGTAATATGTCAAGTCTTAGTGTGATGGTTTATGTTTCAAAACTTTATAAAGTTTAACGTATTACTTTGATTCATTAATTTATGGAAATATTGTATCACTGTTTGGGCCATCATAATTTAGAGGTCATGTAGTAAACCTTTGAGGAGCCAGGACACTTTAAATCGTAAATCCAGCAAACTCGTCAAAATGTATACCCAAATGAAACTCCTCACATGAAGCTTATTTTAGGGTTCCAAATGATATTTGCAGGTTATAGCTTATTAAAATAAGCTAAAATAAGATGTTCTAACATAACAAAAGTTTAGAAAAACGATTCGTTAGCTAGAAAATCAAAACGGGTCATTTTTAGGGTTTTATTAAAAAAACACATGGGTTTAAGGATTCAAAGCTTCAAACAAGAGTTTATATATGATCCTAAGAGTATTATGAACATTCTAAAACAGATTATGAGCTTATTTAACAAGATTATAAGCTTACTTGAGCTAAAATAGGTCAAAATGGGGTTTTTAGTTTCGTACGCCTAGTAACGACTTCAAGGGATTTTTCCTCTTGGTTTTTGGCTTCAATTCTGATCTTAGGGAGCTTCTACTTCTTCCTTGGCTGAGCTAGAACTCCATTTGTGTTTGTGATGAACATTTGAGGTGTGATTTGAAAGGGTTGCTTGGATTTAGCTTATATAGGGGTGAAAACCCTTGGTGCCCAAGTTTTCTTGGTGGATAAGGGTCAAGGGTTGTAGGTAGATGACTAAGGAAGGCTATAGGTGATTCATGGAAGCTAGGAGAGTAGTTATGCAAGGTGGTGAGGGTGTATGAGGGTTCAGTTAACATAGGATGACAAGGAGGTAACAATGCCAAACTTGGTGGCGAAGGGAGGTGATGGAGGTGCTTGGTTGCTTGCTTGTGACATGGTAGTGATGTCATGGGGGTGCTAGGATGCTTGCTTGAGGTGCTTGTTTGATTAAATAGGTTAAAATGAAAGAAAAAGGGTGACGGGTGGTTTAGGGTTTTAGGTTAGGGTTTTTGGTCTTTAAAACATGTATTAGGGTTTAGGATTAGGGTATAGTATTAGTGTTAAGGATTAACGTTTTTAGGGTTTAGGATTAGGGTTTAGGTTTAGTTTTAACGTTTAAGGCTTGTTTTAAGTTTAAATGAAATAGGGTTTTAGGGTTTTGTTAGGGTTTGGGTTTTAGAAGACTTAGGGTTTAAGGTTTTAGGTTTAAAAGTCAGTATTACGTGCTTGTACCTTGTGTTAAGTGGTGTAAGAAACCAAAGTGATTTAGGAGGTAAAATGACCTAATTTGACTTCTCTGCATTATTTGACTTGTAAATTAAGCTTTTGAAAGTTGTAACTTGATTCAGAGGGAAATAAATCAAATGTTGTGTATGTACTTATACACATTATTTAAAGGCGTGTACATTCATTTTATATGTATACATTACATATAATTAGGGTTTTGATATAAACGTTAATGTTTGATGCTTGTTTTAATATAACATTTTAAAAAGTACGTTAAATGGATAATGTACTTGGTAAAATGATATTAAGATATAGACTTGACATATTAGGATGTTTACATGATGTAAAACATAGATAGAGATGGCATTGATAGAGGTTGCGTGAGCTCCTTTACTTTAGAGATGCAAGTTACGTTGCATAATGAGATAAAGCAAAATTTTCCTTGTAAAAAGGTGGTATATATATATAATAGATGGATATTATAGTGCATCTAATTTAATAGATGGATATTTACATTGTTGAAAATTGCGGGTTGTTATAGTCTCCCTCCTTTAAAAGAAATCTCGTCCCGAGATTTAGTTGGATGCCCGAGTGGGGTTTGAAAACAGATGTGGATACTTGGAACGAATTTAATCTTCGTGTTCCCATGTAAATTCTGGTCCTTTTTTAGAGTTCCATCTTACTTTGATTATAGGAATATGACTTTGCTTTAGTTGCTTGACTTCTCAATCCATAATCTCTACTGGTTCTTCTACAAAGTTGAGTTTCTCATCAAGTCGAAGATCTTTCATTGAATGACCTAGGATCATCAGATACGCATTTATTTTATAGTAGAAATGTGGAAATGTACTCGTAAACATTATTGAGATCTTAAGGGAAGCTCTAGTTTATCTGGCCACTAGGCCCAATCGTTACCAAGGATTTATATGGTCAAATGTAACGGGGGTAAGCTTTCCTCATTTTCCAAAATAGGTTGATCTTTACAAGGGTGATAACTTTCAACTAAACCGATCTCCAACTGAAATTTCTAAGGCTTTCATCTTATATTGGCATAACTTCTGTGCCGGTCTCTTGCAGCTTGCAGCTAGTAGTGAATTTGTGATTATCTTCTTTTTAGTTGGTTCATGAGATTATTATGGGTCCTGTTATGAGTGAAACATCTCCAACTTGGCCCAGCAAACCAACGTGATCTGCACTTTCAACCATAAAGAGCCTAAATTGGTGCTGCCTTAGATATGGATGGTACACTGTTATTGTATGAGAATTTTAACAATGGTAAGTGTCTTTCCTTTCCTTTTCCAAAAAATCTATAACTCAGGCTCGAAGCATGTCTTCGAGTGTTTAAATGGTCCTTTCACTTTGTCCATCAGTTTTGGGTATGATATGTACGTATCTTTGTCTAATTGAGTACCCAAAGCACTTTGTAATGATTGCCAGAATCTGGATGTGAAATGACTGTCACGATCCAAAATGATAGATATTGGCATGCCATGCCGGGAGACTATTTATTTGATGTATAACCTTGTAAGGGTTTCCATACTATCTGTCTCTCGGGTAGGGATGAAGTGTGCGGCATTGGTTATGGCGATTCGACAATGACCCAGATTGTTAATGGTCGTTGTGTTTTTGGGCAGTTTTGTGATGAAATCCATTGTGATTCTTTCCTATTTCCACATAGGAATCTCTGGTTGTACCAGTAAGCCGGATGGCTTCTGACATTCTGCCTTAACTCTAGAACATGTTAAACATTTGCCAACATATTCAGCGATGATTGCCTTCATGTTAGGCCACCAATAGAGTTTTTTAAGATCCTAATACATCTTGTTAGAACCCGGGTGAATGGAATATTTTGGTTTATGGGACTTATGCATGATCAAGTCTCTCAGATTACCAAAGAGTGGTAACCAGCTTTGGTTCTTAATACAACGAGTTCCATCAGGACGTATATCAAATGCTTTATCTATTCCTCGTAAGTTTTTAGCCTTGATGTTTTCTTCTTTGAGTGCTTCGGTTTGAGCTTTAAGAATTTGTGAGGGTAAGTTTGGATGAATGGTCATAACTAATGATCTAACTCAGAGTGGTTTGATTCGTTCCTTTCGGCTTAAGGCATCTGCTACAACATTTGCCTTTCCAGGATGGTAGCGAATTTCACAATCGTAATCTGCAAGCAATTCTAACCAACGACGTTGTCTCATGTTCAACTCTTTCTGATCAAGGATATGCTGGATGCTTTATTTATCAGTGAACACATACCACTTTGTATCGTTTAGGTAGTGTCTCTAAATTTTAAAAGCGAACATAACTGCTCCTAATTCAAGATCATGAGTGGTATAGTTTTCTTCATGAGGTTTGAGTTGTCGGGATGCATATGCAATAACTTTCTCTCTTTGCATTAACACCGCTCCCAGACCTTGATGGGATGCATCACAGTAAACAACAAAATCGTCGTTTCCTTCTGGTAATGCTAAGATTGGAGCTTCACAAAGCTTCTGTTTTAGTAATTGGAAAGCCGACTCTTGATCTTCGCCCCAGATATACTTCTTGTTTTTCTAGGTTAATTTAGTCAAAGACTTTGCAATCTTCGAAAAACCTTCTATGTATCTCCGGTAGTCGCCGGGGCCGGGCCAAAGTATTTTTTTTTTTTCTGTTTAAGGAAATTTCGTATTTTATTGGGTGTGTAGGAGATGCTCTAATTTAACTGGCTTAATCTTGGTGGGGTCAACATGAAGTCCTTGGACTATCAATTAAGTGTCCAAGAAATTGCATGATATGAATCTAGAAATCACACTTGGGAAACTTGGCATACAACTTCTCTTTCTTGAGTAATTCTAAGTTATTCTTAGATTGGATTTGTGTTGCTCTTCTTATGTTCGGAGTCATGATGAGAATATCATCGATGAAACTATCACAAATTTATCCAAGTATGGGTTTACACACACCGATTCATGAGTCATGATTACAGCAGGTGCGTTAGTTAAAACCAAATGGCTCACTGAAATTCATAATGTCGTATCTTGTTCCTGAAAGCAGTCTTGGATTATCTTCATCCCTGACCTCTTAGTTGTTGATACATGATCTTAAGTCGATCATTGAGTTAAACCCAAACCTTGAAGTTGGTCGAATAAGTCAGCGATCTGGGTAATGCGGTAAACGATTCTTTATGGTAAAGATATTCAACTCTCGGTATCGATACACATTTTCTTGAAAAAGATTCGACTTTTCCTTTTTTAACATAATAAGACCAGGGATCCGCAGTGAGTACTTGGTCGAATAAAACCTCGGTCTGCCAACTCTTGAAGTTGGTTAGATAGTTCCTGCATTTTTGAAGGAGCTAATCTATAAGGTGCTCGGGCTACAGGTGTCGCTCCTGGAATTAAATCGATTTGAAATTCTCTACTGACGAATGGGTGGAGGCATGTAGATCTTCAGGCAAACTTCTGGGAATTCTTGATACCGGTATGTCTTTTTAGTCCATTTCTCGTCCTACTTCTTTTCTCCATAATTTGGGCTACAGAAAAACTTGACATCCCCTGGATATATACCTTTCGGTTTTATCAGGATAGAGATTTAGTTAGTTTTACTTCTGTCACTCGAGAAGATTAATGTTTCACGTCAGATGGATTCGTGGACGACTTTGCTTCGTCCCCAATGATCCTAGCATGATACTTGGATAATCAATCCATACCAATGACGATGTCGAAACTACCGAGTTTAATTAGAATAAGATCAATTTTAAAAGGTTGGTTTAACAAGGTCAGGATTGCACCCTGAATAACGGTGTTTGTCCTTACTAAGTTTCCGTCAGCCATTTTGATATCGTAAAAGGTATCTATTGTAATGGGTGGAATATTTAGCTTAGAGGCAAGAGATATGGATATGAAGCTTTTATCGGCTCCAGAATCAAATAATACTCTAGCTAGATGTTGGTTTAGAAGGAACATACTCGTGACTACGTTCGAGTTTTGATGAGCATTCATATCCCTTAGCATGTAGGCTCTTCCCTGGGCATTGTTGGTGGTGGTCTTTCGGCACTGATTTGCATAATACCCTTTCTCTCTACAGGCATGGTAAGTAACTGTCACTGGTAGCAGATTACTTCCAGTGGCTGGCCCTTTGTTTTTGTAGTTCTTAGTCAGATGCCCTACCTTGTTGCAAATATTACACTTAACAGTGCAAGGTCTTGTGTGATGCAGAGTGCATTTTTTACACAAGGGACGGTTTCTAGTATATCTATTATTTTCAATTGGGGTGGCAGCATAAGCCCTGAAGGTTTCCTATCTTTTATTCTGTTATGGTTGGTGATTATTGTAGCGGTTGTTGATGTTGGTGTTACGGTAGTTGTTGTTATTATCGTTGTGGTAGTTGTTGTTATTGAAAGTTCTTTTATCGTCAAACTTTCAGTTGTGATCACTTGATACTTGCACCATAGTGTTCTTTGTTACCTGATCCATTAGCCTATGGGCTATGTTAATGGCTTCCTCTAGAGTTTGAGGTTTAGAGGCAGTAACATTCCATTCAATACTTTGAGGCAATCCCCTGATGAAAAACTTCATCATTTTTCTCAGATTCGGGCACCATAGTGGGAACACAGGTTTCCAATTCCTGGATATCTTCTCACATTACGTCTTGAGATCGTTCCCCTTCACAGTCAGATGTTAAATTCGTCTATCCATTTTCTGTCTGTAGTTCGGGTGGATAATAATTTTTTTATTAAAAGCTTCGTGAATTCAAACACAGTTAATCTTGTACGCTTCTTTATCCCATAGGTTGGGCAAATTAATTCAAACCAAGATAGAGCTGCTTCAGTGAAAGTACTTGTAGCAAACTTCACTTGCAGTCTTCGGTACCGTGGCATTTGGGAAAATACTAATTCAGTTCTTTCCAAACCAGGGATGAGCACCAATAAAGCCTTCTGTACCTTTGAAGTTGATGGTTGGCAGCTCATGACTCTTTGTTGCTAATTGTCTTGCTACGGGAGCTTCTCTTGGTCTAGTGGTATTATCAGTATTTTCCATGTTAGCGACTTGTGCTTCCAAAGCTGTGGTAACACTATCAGCAACTAGTTTCCTGATGGCAGCAAGATCATGTATTGTGCTTAAGAAGTTGTCATCCCAGTAGAAACAAACATCTCTAACAGCAGAAACGACACTTAGTCGTTTTCAATTATTCCCAACAAATTCCACCAGGATAGAGCTTCTTCAATTAAAGTACCAGTAGCAAACTTTACCTTGCAGTCTTCGGTACCGTTGCTACGGGAAAACACTGATTCATTTCTTTCAAACCAGCGGATGATACCAATAGCCCCTTCCGTACCTTTAAAGTTGATAGGTTGGCAGCTCATAAACTCTTTGTAGCTACATTGTCTTGCCACCGGAGCTTCTCTGGGTCTGGTGGTACATGCACAACTTTCCATGGTAATGTACATAGTAAAAATTTGACAAGTGTTGTTATTTATACCACATATCCCGTGGCTAGGTAAAATGCTATAACTAGTATCTAATCTAGTAGTTCGATGGTCCTTTCTGGCTGTTCTTAAGTTCATAGATTGCATTCAGATGACTTTCCTTGTCTGCTTGGTGACGGACTTGGATTTATTCGATGATTTGTTCTAGATTATCAATCCTGAAGCGAGCCAGAGCAATCTTGTGGTTATTTCCCATTTGCTTTCTTTGAAGTTTAGCAATTCGAGCATGAGCCTTTTGGAGTTCAGCTTCTAGATTGTCGAAATCTTGTTGTATAATCACCCGACCTTTTCTAAAACCTTCTATTTTGTCTTTTATGTGCTCAATGCGGTCGAGAGAGAGAGAGAGTTCATCCAGGTGATTCAGGATTTCCCTCAATTTGCTCCTCGTGACGTTCCAGACTTGTCTTATGAGAGCTTTCTCCCATCTCAAATTCTTGAGGTAGGGTAGAAGTAGAGGAGAATGATTGATTATGGCCTTGTTTCTTATGTGATAATAATTCCTCTGGAAGAAAGAATTCTTAAGGATTAAACATTGGAGATAGCATTGTAGATGGAGGCACAATAGTTGGTGGTGGAATAGGTGATTCTTTAGCATAATATGCATGCCTGACCTTCATGAAGGGGTCATAATGAAAAAGTGAAAGAGTTGGTGAAACTTTTGGAACTACACCAAATGAGTTATTTGAAGAGGTAGAATAAGTTTTTCCTGGTGAAGCTGGGACATAGTCCGGGGAAGCTGGGATATAGTTTGGAAAGTTGGAGGAAAAAGTATCCTCAATATCGGAAGTAGGGTTGTTGGGAGAAGACGTCAATCTATTAACAACCCAGCGGTAAATAACATAAGTTATCTATATAATAGTATAGTAGTTATGTATCTTTACATACTATTCTGGAAATGTAGTGGCACGGAAGACTTTCTTAGATGGAAAAAAGAAAAGTAGTTATAGTTAAGGTTTTAACCTTGTTCTCTATAACCGTGGCTCTTGATACCAATCTATAACACCCCCATTTTTGACATATAGCAGCGGAAGCTAATCTGGGGTATTATTTCATAGTACAACAGTCATAATCATATAAAGCAACTCGAAAGAGACGTTTTTAAAAGATAAGTTATCATTCATTATTTCATCATAGTTTTTACAAACAGAGGTCCCAAAATCTACATGAAAACATAAGTTTGAATGATAACAGTTTAGCCATCTTCAAGTCCGTGCCACTCCATGCCATAAGATGTTCAGTTACCTGAGATAAAAATGCTAAAAAGGTCAACACAATGGTTGAGTGAAATTCATAAGTTTATAATAAATAGTGTGAATACAAGTTATCATAAGAGTGGGTTACCTTGTTATACACCCATCAGTGTAATAATTGCAATGAGTACAATTATTATGGAAAACAGTATTATTACGTCTAAGCTCATGACACTCAAACTGACTTGTGTATATATCAATAATGATATATATAAAGATAATGGCCCCCGAGTTGGTAATTTCCATATACCTATAAGTTTCAAATATAGTGCGTTTGGTTACCTATCCGGCTAACACAAACGTGAATTGTCAAGTCCAATAGGCCTATTTATAATATCTGCATTCACTCGCAATGCAAGTAATTAATGGTCCATGATGGTGGGGGTCTTTTGGCATAAAGGGACTTAGACAACAGATGTAATAATATATCAGGATAGCATACAATTAAAAAATACTTGTATTCATGGTTTATAGCATGTATCCCCCTCACGGGTTTATAAAATAGAAGATTTAAAAGTAAGGCTATGAACTCACCTTAACAGTACAGGAAAATCTTATTGATGGGAAAAGTATATCAAGGTGAAAGTAACGGCTTCATCACGCAACCTGGGGTAATATGTCAAGTCTTAGTGTGATGGTTTATGTTTAAAAACTTCATAAAGTTTAATGTATATCTTTGATTTATTAATTTATGGATATTGTATCACTGTTCGGGCTATCATAATCCAGAGGCCACGCAGTATCGTTTGAGGAGCCATGGCACTTTAAATCATAAACCCAGTGTTGATCCCAAACCTAGATCGATTCCTTAAGTTGTCTAAGGTTAAATTACCTTGGATAAATCCAAAATAACTTGTTGTAGAAACTTTGTATGTATATTAAAGTGTATGCAGAATCTACACCTTAATACTCTAGAAGCATTATCAATGAAACAGTAATCTTGAACAAACAAAGATATAACCAAACGCTCTAATATTATTAGATCAATAATATGAGTACTCTTAACTTAGTATTAGGGTTACAACCTTGAAGCTTTTCTTAATCGACTTTTACAACTATGAAAACTGATGATGATGTGATTGTGTGTTTTTTGTGATCTCCTAGATGTGAACTACATACCCTAGGGTCTCCTTTTATACACCAAGGAGTCCTAATGGGCTTACAATACTTTCTTAAGTATTTAGTCAAACATATTGAATACTATGACTAAGTATTTAATATTTTCCTAAACATGTAGTCAAATGTATTAAATACTTTCTCATAAATCTTCTCAATCAGCATATAATCTTCTCAATCAGCATTAACTTCAGATGTAATCTTCTCAATCAGCATTAACTTCAGTCTTTTAGCAGTATTAAGTTAGTACTGGCAGTACTAACTTTGCTCTAGCAGTACTAAGTTTACACTAGCGGTACTAACTGATTAGTACTGGCAGCATTAACTCAGTTAATACTGTTAGTTATAAACTGAGTACTAAATTATGCTTGGCAGTACAAACTCTGTCTTGGCAGTATTAAGTATGAAGACTTTAATTCCTAACAATCCTCCCTTAAACTTGATATTCATCTTGTTAATCATCAAGTTTCTTCATTAAAGGCTTCTTGATCCCAACAATCCTCCCCTAAACTTGATGTTCATCTTCTGAATCTTCAAGTTTCTGGATAAAAGCTTTATCTTGTCTTGGAGGATGTAATCAAACACTTCTTTACTTCTTGTACTGTGACTTGTCATTTTGTTGAGTCAATTATGCTCCTGCTCTCTTTTTATCATCAAATTGATCATGCAATTTCACAGCTGCTTTATAACCAAGTCTTTCTTGCTCTTGTTATCTTTTTGTCTTCAGGGCTGTTTAACCTCACTAAATCTTCTAATTCTGTCTCTGGGTTGCCCTGCACATAAGAAAATTAGACCTTCTTAGGAACCCAAGCCATTACAGACTTGGATCTTCCTCTTGCATTAACATAATCATATCTCTTCAAAGTGATTGATGCACTATTAGGTTTGATAGGTCTGCAAACCCAACATGCTGATGCTTTAACAGCATTAACCTAATTCGTCCTAACGGCATTAACCACTGCCTTTGGTCTAGCAGTATTAACTTGTCTTGAGCAACAATAACAAACAACATTAAGATAACTTTGTTTGGCAGTATTAAGTGAAATTGGGCCAGACCTAGTTAAGATTTTTCTTAGAACCATGTGTCTTTTTGGATTGAGTTGAGTAATTCTTGGAGAATTTTGATGGTTCACCCTTCTTGCTTTGTTCAACACTGGTTATTACTCCCTTTGATCATTTAGTTGTCTCTTTTGTTTACATGTATACTGGAGGTTATCAAAACTTTCACAGACATAGCAGGCTTTATTGTGCATCACAAAATCTTTTCCTAGATGATTGGACTTCTGTCCATTCCAATTCCTCTGATTCCCCCTAGGAGATTGTGATCTATACATTTCTGCATACCTAACTGACTTTTTAACTGGTTTTTCATGATTTTCAGGTTTTGTAAACTCTACCTTTTTATTAACAGGAAAAACAGTTTCTTTATCAACATTAGGTGAAGATTCAACAAACCCACTTTTGTCTTGTGATACTTGTTCTTCTGCCAAAGACTCAACAGAATTTTCTTTAGAATTTTTTGATTCTTTATCACAAACAACATTAGACTCTTGCCCACTGTCCTAAGGACCATAACCTTTGAATTCAGGCTCTTTGAATTCATCAAGACCAGAATAAGACAGATCAAGCTTATTAGGTCTATTATAGATTAAAGGATGAGGTAGGGGAACTGCACTATACCCCAAACCCTTTTTAGTTTTGTCAATTATCTGACTTCCTAATAGCTGATCTAAGTCTTTTGAGGCCTTATCAAATTTCTCAATTTTAAAATCAATGCCATCTTTTTCTTGCTTAACTTTTTTAAGCACATTTATTTCATAGTTTTTACAAGCTACTTCTCTTTTAAGAACTGCAACTTCCTTACTAAAAAGAACCTCATTCTTCCTATATGTGATTAGTTGAGCTTCTACTGTTGCTAAACCACTTTTATAAGTAGTTTCTTTAAATTCAGATTCATTAAGCTTAACAAGCAAATCATCACACTGTTTCTTAAGAGTTTCATAGTTTTTCAGACAAGTTTTAGTGCAAGTTTTATCAGTGTATACCTCTGAGTCTAAAAACGCCATTAGAGCCATGTTTGTCTAAACTTGTTCCTTTGCCATGTCACTCCAATCAAAACCTACACCATCTATAGCCAATATTTCCTTTGAAGATGTGTCTTCATTGTTTCCTTACTTCCTGGTGTTGTCTTGATTTTTGAACTGTCCTTCCTTGCTTCTTGGTGCTCTACACTCCTTGGCAAAGTGTCCCATCTTATGACAGTTGAAACACTCTACCCCTAGTTGATAATGACAAAAACTAAATAATCACGAACTTCCCTAAAAGTTAATATATGAATGAAAACTTCCCATAATCTATGCACATTCCACAAGAGATTCTATAAGTTTGCAAATCATTAAATCTTCTTCCCCTTTTTGTCAATATCAAAGAGGAGACTAAAGTATACAACTTTGATCTTCACAACTACGAACCAATATTACACTTCTAATCCAAGTATTCCAATGACCCAAATTGCCCTCCATTACGCACCTTAAGAAAAATGAACTTGAGCAGTAGAAACTTACACTAGCAGTAGTAACAAAGACTAGCAGTAGTAAAAACCTTCACCTCGATGCAGCATATAAATGGTTAAACATTTTAACATTAAGCTTCCCCTGAAACCTATATGTTAACCATTTCTTGAATCTTTAATTCTATAGACTCTATGTAATGATTACTGATGAAGAAAACTAAGTATAACAAACTTGATGCTGAAGTAGAATAACCCAAACTTGTGTCTTATATCTTGCACTATCCACGTGACTCCAAACGTATACCTAAACCGATGTATAGGGAGACCGCAATCTCTTGACAATTTATCCTCATCTTCTATGAGACACATAACCAAAGTGATAGCAAATGTGAGCATTGAGCACCATAAGTTAGATCACACACCTTTGCTAGATTTGTCAATTCTTTGTCACAACATGAATGCACAAACAAGTTATCTCCAAATGTAGTCAGCCATTTGAGATATGATAAGAACACAAACCAAGAATAATTCCACTTCACCGTTAAATAGATGATAAATAATAA
The DNA here is from genome assembly GCA_026074375.1 of Tanacetum coccineum. NCBI lineage: Eukaryota > Viridiplantae > Streptophyta > Magnoliopsida > Asterales > Asteraceae > Tanacetum > Tanacetum coccineum. Next base: position 7,733 of record BQNB010086617.1, on the reverse strand, counting down.
TCTTCGTAATCAATTAATTCAAACAATCCAAAAAATGAGCCTTTTTAACGTTTAAGAACATTTAAAAATCATAAACCTTTTGTGTGTGTAAATTCAAAAACCAAAAACTCTCTTCCTGTGTGTGTATTCTGATAACCAAAACTTACCATTCTGTCCAAGATCTTGTATCAACCGAGAAGAAAAACATATTCTTTGTACGATATCGGATGATACTAGCAGTTGAAACATTTTTATCGGACGACATTAGCAGCATTAATATTTCTTTTCTTGAACACGTGTTCACACAATCACGAACCAGCAAGATATATAAACCCAATATCAAATTCAATAGTCAAGTCTCTTGCACGTGCGTTCTATCCATATTAAACACCAACACAATATTGCACGTGATGTACAATTTATTGTTGTTGACTCCATCAAACCAAATTTCCCAATAATAACTACTGATGTTGACTTTCAATAATAACAAACAATATTCTTTTGTCGGCAAAAATATTCCTTTTTAATTCTATACTCGGACCATTACAAATATTAGACAAAATCCTTACAAATCTCACCCATGTGCATATCCATGTGATGTACATCCTTAATTAATAAACAATTATGTACATTCACACACATCCTTCTGTTCAAGCCAAGAAATAATAAAGAAACTTACAATCATGTCAATTCTTTATCCGTGTTTGTTGAACCCATTCTTGACACCAAACTTCTACACGTGTTTGTATGTGTGTTTACTCTATGCCACGTTTTGAATCCAATGAAAATCATACCATTCGATTCTTCCATCAAACACAACACGAAAATCACATGGACAGCAGGTACACGATCAGAAACAAAAATAAATCTTTTATTAACTCAGATCGTGCACAACAAATCGAAACTCTTCTTAATAATAACAACAATTTATATCTGTATTGCATACCCATAACAGGTAGAGAGGACAAATATAAACATTGTTATATCAATTTAACTCCAAAACCCCATAAAACTTTAACCAAAAATCAATTTCTTGAAAATTAGGGTTTATGGGTTTCTTTAAAAACCTTGTAGATCCTAGATCAAGAGCCCCATGACTCTGATACCAATTGTGAAAACCTAAAAGATCGTTGTAGCTCTAGTTTGTTAAGAACTAATCTAGGATAATGATAACATAGGCGGAATATTCAAACATAGAATCAATATTATCATAACAAGGTTTTACCAAACATTCCAAGCCTCAATATTATTTGATCAGAACAATACGGTTACATCAATGAACTGTAACATGGATCAAGGAAAACCTTGATTACCTTGAGGCTAAAACTACGTATGGCGTCTACATCTCTACGCCTGGAACACGTACACTTTTCCTGGTGTTTACATCTTAACACACATAAAAAACTATATCTAGGGATCTCTTTATATAGTAGTGTCCATCTAGATTTACAAGGGAAAACATAATTGTATAAGGAAACTAAATCTTTTAATTCTTTAGTAACTTTATCTTTATCTTCAAGAATCATATCTTTTATCTTTTGTAGAATATCCTCCACCAGCTTGTAGAATTCTTGAATTGTCAGTTAAGTCCCTTTTGTTTCCTTTTCATTCATTGTTTTGTCTTATCAACTCAAAATATATTTCCCAAAAATCTTCCCCTGGTTGATAATGACAAAACCAAAATAAGCACGAACTTCCCCTTAATCCATGCAATTCTACCAAGGATCTGTAAGTTGCGAATATTCTTTGTAAATCTTAAGCTCAGGTTTAGTTTTGATCCATGTAGATTATCGTTTCGATGTGTAAGTTGCACATCGATCTAGAGTTTACAAAACCTTAAAATCAGGAAAAACAGTTTCTTTATCAATATTAGGTGAAGATTTAACAAATCTACTTTTGTCTTGTGATACTTGTTCTTCTACCAAAGACTCATCAGAATTTTCCTTAGAATTTTTTGATTCTTTATCACAAACAACATTAGATTCTTGCTTACTCTTCTCAGGACCATAACCTTTGAACTCAGGCTCTTTGAATTCATTAAGACCAGAATAAGACAGATCAAGCTTGTTAGGTCTATTATAGATTAAAGGATGAGGTAGAGGAACTGCACTATACCCCAAACCCTTTTTACTTTTGTCAGTTATTAGACTTCCTAACAGCTGATCTAAGTCTTTTGAGGCCTTATCAAATTTCTAAATTTTAAATTCAATGCCATTTTTTTCTTGCTTAACTTTTTTAAACTCACTTTTAAGCATATTTATTTCATAGTTTTTACAAGCTACTTCTCTTTTAAGAACTGCAACTTCTTCACTAAAAAGAACCTCATTCTTCCTATATGTGATTAGTCGAGCTTTTGCTGTTGCTAAACCTCTTTTATAAGTAGCTGCTTTAAATTCAGATTCATTAAGCTTAACAAGCAAATCATCACACTGTTTCTTAAGAGTTTCATAGTTTTTCAGACAAGTTTTAGAGCAAGTTTTATCAGTGTATACCTCTGAGTCTGAAAATGCCATTAGAGCCATATCTTCCTTATGAGTAAAGGATTCTTCTTGATAGTTTCTTCTAGATCAAAGTTTCAGAACACAAGCTCTGATACTAATTGTGAAAACCAAAATATCATTAGATCGTTTAAGCTCAGGTTGTTTAGACCTTTATCTAGGATAATATCAATGTTCATAAGTTATAAAAACAAAGCGGAATAAGAATAAAGAAATTCAACAAGATTTTACCAAACATTCACCACAGCCCCAATAT
>BQNB010086615.1:0-28139 GCA_026074375.1 Tanacetum coccineum | reverse complement strand
TGCTCGTTTTTTGATCATTCTTGATGATTCTGTGGCTAATTTTTATTATAAATGATCCTAAGTGTTATACAACTGTTAAGAATGCTATTTGGGAGGCGAGTTAACAATTCCAATAGGAGGCAATTTAATAATCCTCTATAGGAGGCGATTTATCAATCCTATATAGGAGGCGATTTAACACTCCTCAATAGGAGGCGATTTAGCAATAGATTTTAATGAATTTTAAGACTGATTTTTCTGAAGGCAATTTAAAACTCAAGTTAGGTAGCTAATTAAAATTGGTTAATTAAGAAATCTAAACAAGTTAAGTATGCTATATAATAAGGTTCAACAAGTACATCTGAACATGTCTTAGGTTACCTTATTCTCTACAAGTTAGTTTGAATAGGATTCCTAAAAACACTATTTCAGTTGTCTTATTGCCTTTCACATTATGCCCAATTAAGTTGCCCTTCGGATGATTAGATCTTATTCAAACATGCTAAATGCCTTAACGAGCCTAATCATTTAAATGATACCACAACATAGATCAAGCTTAAGTACTCAACAATCAAAGGCTTTATAGTGTGTTATATATAAAATTGGTTATATATATAAACTGTTTTGGTCAAATCTTAGCAGAAACATGAATACCACTCAAGCTTAACAAAAAGCCATTGATGATGCTCTTGTTGCCCTTGCGGACCGTCTTGAGTTTGGGAAATGCAACATGAGACTCAAAACAGACATCAAACCTAAAGAAGCTACATTTTAAGTGGTGTTGGATGCTCTTGCACTCACTCCTTTCTACCAAGCATTCCTGATCACTGCAGAAGTTCTTGTGATTTATATGCAAGAATTGTGGGCTACAGTTTCTGTTCATAAGTCATCCCTTATATTCACGATAAACAAGAAGAAATTCTCTCTCGATGTTGAAATATTCAGAGAAATTCTCCAGATTTGCCCTAAAATTCCAAGACAAGAGTTTGAAGACCTTCCACTGGAACAAGATATTCTCTCTTTCATTAGAGATCTTAGGCACTCTAGAGACATCACCTATCTCACTGATGTGAGTGTTGACTACTTACATCAACCATGGAGAGCATTTGCTACCGTCATTAACAAGTGCTTAAGTGGCAAAGAAACTAGAATGGACAAGATTCATCAGTCTCGTGCTCAAATACTCTGAGGTATGTTCTACAAGAAGAACATTGAATATGTGTATCTATTTTGGGAAGATTTACTGTTCCAGGTTGAAAACAAAGATGCTAAGAAAACAAACAAGATGGCATATCCCAGATTCACAAAGATCATCATTGTTTACTTCATGTCAAAGGATCAGTCTATTTCGAGGAGAAACAAGATGTTTTTGCACACTGCTCGAGATGACACCATGTTTACTGCTATGAGATGTATCTCCAGACATGAAGATACTCAAGTATATGGTACCATTCCCCTAAAGGAATTAACAAACCAAGCAATGTTGGAATCCAAAGCGTACAAGACATACTATGCTTTTGCTTCTAGAGAGAAAACTCCAAAACCAAAGTACGTTCAAAAGAAAGCTGATTCAGACACATATCCTAAGAAGAAGCCTGTTCAAGCTACTAAAGGTACCATACTCAAAAGTAAAGCTATGATGGCTAAATCTGACAAGAAGAAGCAACCTGCAAAGATGCCACAAGCCAAAGGATTAAATGTATTATCTAAGGTTGCATTAACTAAAGCTAAACAAATGAAGCTGGCTACAGAAAGGAGCAAGACATAATTTCATAGTTCTCACGCAAGTGGCTCAGGTGATAAAGTTGACACTCAGTCAAAGGTTCCTGATGAGCATCAACAAAAGACTTATGTTATAGATGAAGGAACTGGTACTATACCAGGGGGTTCCCGATGTACCCAAGTATGACTCAGAAAGTGAGAAAGAGTCATGGGGAGATAGTCATGAAGTGGATGATGATGATGTGAATGACTTTGAAGATGATGCTGATGATAATAATGATGATGATGGTGATAATGATGATGGTTATGATAATGATGATAATGATGATGATGAGGCTAAAAGCGAAAGAACTGAGTCGGATAGAGAAGAGATTCCCAATCTCAATCAGTCCAATGTTGAACAAACAGAAGAAGAAGATGATAGTGATCAAAATGTGTATACTCCTCCTGATTATCAACTCACTGAAGAAGAAATGAATGATGATGAAGAAATTATGGATGAAGAAGAATAAGAAGATAAGGTTACAAAGGAGTTTCATAAAGACGTTAATGTTAATTTGGGAACTGAAGATGCTGAAATGACTGATGCGATCAAGGAGGAGCCGAGCAACAAAATGTTTCTCAAGTATCAGGTTTTGAGCAAGTAGAGGAAGACTCTTATGTGATAGTTACACCGGTCATTGATGCACAGAAGGTTGATGATCTTGTGCAAAGCTCCTCTGTCTCCTTTGACTTTACAAGCAAGCTCCTGAATTTGGACAACACTCCTCCCCGCCTTGATGAAACAAGCAGTCAGACATCCTCACTGTTTACTGTACCAGTAACAACAATCCCATAAATCACATCTAATACAACTGTTCCTCCACCACCTCTTTTCTTTAATCAGCAACACCAACTCCTACACCAACAACTTCTGAAGCAACTACTTCAACTCCTGCTCTTCCAGACTTCGCTTCTGTATTCAGATTCAACGAAAGAGTCACCAATTTGGAGAAAGATCTATTAAAGATGAAACAAGTTGACCAGTATGCTACAGCTCTTTCCCCCATCTTTGCTATTATGGATTGTTACATCGAGAACAAACTTGGATAAGCTATCAACAAAGCCATACAAGCACATAACTTAGATTGTAGACAAAAAGCTCAGGATGAGAAGAATGAATGTATAGCGTTCGTTGACACATTAATGAGGACTATTATTAGAGAGGAAGTCACAACTCAACTTCCTTAGATCCTTCCTCGGCCAGTCTCAGACTTTGCGACTCCTGTAATTGAGAAGAATGTTGCAGAATCTCTATAAACTGATGTCCTGACAAGGTCTTCATCGCAACCACAGTCTACGTATGAGGCAGCTGCAGCACTCACCGAGTTTGAACTCACAAAGATCCTCATAGACAAGATGGAGAAGAACAAGTCATTTGATAAAGCTAACCATAAAAGGGAGCTCTACAATGCATTGGTCACATCTTATCAAGCTGACAAAGATCTCTTCGACACATTATGGTGAAGTCTTTTCATTGAAGAGAGGTCGAGACGACAGAGACAAAGATCAAGACCCTCCGCTGGATCAAACCGAGGGTCAAAAAGAAGAAAGTCAAGCAAAGATGCTGAGTCATCCAGAGATTCAAGGTCAAAAGGAAAGAAGTCTTCAAGTACCTCTAAAGACGGCTCCCAACCTCAACATACGTCTTCAAGCAAGTCTGCCCATGTAGAGGAGCCAAGCCATATTGTTGAAGACTCAGGAGTGCAACAAGATCAAGAGTTCATCACGGGTGACAATGATGAACAACCCGCTGACAAGGAGGTTACCAAGGCTGACTGGTTTAAGAAACCCGAGCGACCTCCAACTCCTGATCCTGATTGAAATAAGAGACAACAAGTTGACTTTCGACCTCCTCAGACCTGGATTAGTCAAGCTGCTCGTGCTGAAGAACCTTCGACTTCATTCAATGAAATCATGGATACTTCATTCTTTTTCTTGGCATTTGTCCTCAATCGGCTCAACATCACCGATCTGACTCAAGAAATACTGGTTGGACCGCCATTCAACCTAATGAAAGGCACTCGTAAGAGTATTACAGAATTAGAGTATCATCTTGAAGAATGTTCCAAGGCTACCACTGAAAGACTTGACTGGCATAATCCGGAAGACAAACCATGTCCGTTCTATCTCAGAAAGCCTCTTCTACTAATTTTAGATCATCTAGGCTGACAAGTTATCCCTCAGGACTACTTCATCAACAATGATCTTGAATATCTGAAAAGAGGAGATTTAAGTAGACGATACTCCACTTCAGTCACAAAGACAAAAGCTGCTACTTACGAGATCAAATGGATCGAATACTTGGTTTAAAATTTGTAGAGTACCGCGATAATGACATATGATAAGCATACTTACTTGGGTATTTCACACTTAGGACCCAAACGTCAACGATTCTACGGGTATGCAAGCAACTTGACTTCGTCTAAAGATGTCTACTCCAGAAGGCGAATCATTTCGGTTACCAGACTTACAATTGAGAAGAAGTATGATTATGGTCACCTGGAAGAGATTGAAGTTCGTAGAGATGATCAGCAGCTGTACACATTCAAAGAAGGTGATTTCCCACGACTTCGCCTACAAGATATTAAAGACATGCTACTACTTGTTGTCCAACAGAAGCTGACCAATCTCATGATCGTCGAACGGTATGATTTAAATATGGCATTACGTATGTACACCAGACGTATTGTTATTCAAAGGCCGGTGGAAGATCTTCAATTAGGTGTCGAAAGTTACCAAAAGAAGCTCAACCTCACCAGACCCGACTCATACAGATTAGATTTCAGGAACAGAACCGCATACACTTCATATTCAGACCCTCAATGAGTAATTTACATGGATAACTTTGACAAAAAAAGGTTGATGCGTACTGATGAACTTCATAAATTCAGTGACGGCACGCTCAATGATGTTCGGTTTGCTCTTCACGATATTGCTAAGGGGATAAGGATGGAATACCTGTCGAAGAGGAAATGGAGTGGATTAGACAAGAAACAGGCTTGGGTTATAATTTAGGATATTAACAAGCAACTCTTTAAAAGATGGCTAATGAGGAATCTGGAGAAGTTTATTGGTGGACGAGAATACGAGAATGACCTCAGGCTACTGGAACGGACAATATGATTCTATCATATTTTGTCCTATCTCATTTCAGATCCATCTCTCATATATAATAACTATTGTGAATATGTATATCTGTAGTGTAGACTTTATGGTGATAATAAGGAGTGCTTGAGTACAAAATTTTCAAGAATTTCTTAGTAAATTCAAATAATTTCAAATTACTGTACTCAATACTGTCTTATATACCGTTAAACATTGACGGGGAGCATTAACATGTTCCTAATTTGGCTTGTAAATAATCAGAACATTTCTCTCCCCGTAAGCATAAATTTTAATCTTTTGGTATCCAAAATATCAATAGACTTGACATTTTTGATAAGGGGGAGATAATGTGATTAAAATATATGGCTAAAAATGTGATTTTTAAGATCTCAAGTGTACGCTTACCCATATATGTGCTAAACTCTTTCGATTAGATGCACATATGAAGGGGGAGCAAATGATTAAGTAATGGCTGAAATGTGGAAGTACCAAAGACCGACCATTTAAATTACTGTATTGGAGTTATAAGGTGGTTAAGGTTAGGTATTCATTCCCATGATCCAGCCAGATTCGGAGGGATCTACCCAGAGATATTCCACTAGATAGTGTAGAAGTCCTTAGGCATGATTAAAAGGAGTTAAAATGAGAATACGGGAATAGTGCCAACTGAGATGGAGCTAATACTGAAACAAACCCAACAAGGTATTAGTCATGAAGTCCTGGTAAGCACTGAAGGGGTTGAAGAATAAAAAAGAATTGTAAGGATAAAGGGTGAAAAGAAAGAAGCCCTCTATACACTTAGGCAGAAACCGGGTCAATACATATGCTATCAGAAACACTAAGCTGTTATCTGGTATTGAAGATAGTCATGGACCTAGTGACGCTATGCACAAACCCTCCCCAGCCACTCAAATTCGGAAAGACTTTGTTTCAAAACTCACGGAGATTCACATGTTTCTATCGACTTTCTCACTCCGAGTTAGCTGGTATTAAAAAGGTGGCACTCAGCTCCAGCCTTCGATTACTAAAATCAAAAGTGCACTATTAAGTCTAGAGCTAACATCAAACAAGCTCTTGGTAGGTGACTTGTGCGATTCTTATGAATCAAACTTGTGACAACTGGAAAGCAACAATGGTGTGATTCTATATGAATCAAACTTGTTCTAGGTTATGAATCGATGATTGATGAATTTTGAAATGCTAAAACTCTCGATGTGTCACAAAACCACTTTAGCAAGTGACACGTCAATTGATTTTTTCAAATCAATTTTTATTTAATCGGTGAGATAGTAACTCACTGATTCACTCTTATCGTGCTGTCTGCTTTGAGACATTCCGATGATGAGAACATGCTAAGTATGATGAATCTAATACATATGTGTTAGAAAGATTCAATACTATAGCTGGAAATCCTGTCAAGGAGATTCTTCTTAAATTGAATCTACCTGATCACAAGTCGATCCTTACAGATTCGAATGTTACTCCAACCAAACACGAGCGAATGACAAAGCCATATGCGTCCACCCACCTTTATTGTTAATTGTTTTATTTCAGGAATATATAAAGATGGACGTAGAGACACCTGGTTCCAGCAGACTCACAGATTCATAGCCACATGCTCATACTCGATCGACATTTATAAAGACATCATGAAAGCTCAAGTACATGTTTCAAGACTTCCGCTACTCTGATACCGTACGTCCTTCTCGAAGCGATGAAGTGTTAAAGTTAAAGAACTTCGAAAAAGATGCATCACCAAAGCTTTCAAGTTATCATATCAAGAAAAGTATGAGCATGTCGGTCCAAAGTCACAAGATCACAAGATGGCAAGATTGAAAGACAATGTAAAGAGATTATGCTTGGTTGATGATCTTAAAAATTCTTAATCACATTCATGTCAAAGATAAAAGTCAAAGCCTAAAGTCAAAGATCAATACATCAATTAACAAGTTAATGATTGAAGTTAAAGACTACGAGCTCAAGACTAAAGTCAAAGCATAGTATGCTAGGTTTAAGTTTTTTTGTTAATTGAAGTGACCTCCCTTAGGGGGAGATTGCGAGGAATACAAAAAGTACCGGTCACTTCCAATATAGTTAGTAGTAGCTCGTAGATTAATCATATGTAATGTTAGTAAGCTAACCGGGCCAAAGGCTCATGGAAAGCCCATGTCTAAGCCTATGGCCGGCCTTAGCATGGAGTATTTATACCCTCTCCACACATGGAGAGGGTGTTGGTTGGTTTATTTACACACCTAAGCTAATCTTTCTTTCTTTGTTACTTTCTCTCAGAAGAACCATCCTCCCAACCACTTTCTCTCTCTAGATTTCTTTATTGTTCTTTGGTGTTATTGATTACTAGTATTCTACACTTATGTTATAATTATTTTTGTTATACAAAGTCGATTTTGATGCATGCATGTAATGAAATCCGCTAGATCTCGAGTTAGTAAAAGATGTAGAACGATTTTGGATGATTGAGGTTGGTTTAAATGACGGAGATAGGTTAGCTAGGTGTATTTTTGGTGTTATTGTGAAGCGAAAGTGGCGTTTGACATAGTGTCAAATACATTTTACTGCCACCGCAAATATTGGTAAGATAGATGTAAAATCTTTCCTTATTAAACTGAATATAAAATAGAATGGATAGATAACACCTTTTAACAAGAAGAAAAGATTTCAAATCTCATCATTGTTCAAATATATGTCGATGACATTATATTCGGATCGACTTGTCAAGACATGTGTGATGAATTTTTCAAATCATAGCATACATTCCGAGGATAGCATGATGGGTGAATTTAACTTCTTCCTTAGATTACAAATAAAACAAATTGAAGATTGGTATCATACTTTAATCAATCTAAGTATAAATTAAAGAAATGCTTAAGAAAAGTTGGTCTAGAAGATTCTAAACCAACAAAAACCCCCATGGTACCTCCGATACTAAGCTCACAAGAAAGATGAAAGAGTGTGAGTCGGTAGATAGTACCAAGAATCGAGGCATGATAGGAAGTAATGTTATACCTAATAGCAAGTAGGCCCGATATCATGTTTAGTAGTAGTCGGCCAGTTTGTGACCGCTTCCAAAAGCTCCCAAAACCTCTCACCTTGAAGCGGTAAGTGTATCTTTCTTATACATTAAAGGCACTTACCACTAAGGAATATGGTAACCTATGGGGACAACGGTATAGAAACGTAGTATATGTCGAACTCTGATCAGCGGAGATTATGTGTATCCGAAAGAGCACTAGCGGTAATTTGTACGTTCGTGTGGATGTTTGTTTGACACAATCTTGGTTTTCGAAGAAACAACTGCTCTTTGCAATATCTACTAACACAGTAGGCCGAATACGTAAGTGACCGGAAAGGTCAGTCAACTAGCACTATGGATGAAACAAGCTCTCACGACTACATTGTACGACGTAACACTCGACGACGTTCCCAACATGTGTGGACAACAAGGCGCGATTGACCTTTGAAAAACCCCGGTCAATACATTTCTCGTACCAAACACATCAAGTTCTCACCACTTTCTTCGTGATAATGTCCAGAAATGACATAATATTGTTTTTTTTTCTCAATCGAAAAAGGTGCCGACCTTCGACAACATCACTGACATTCTCACTAAACCCCTTAAACGTGAATCGTTTAACTGTGTACGTCTTGGTTTAGGAATGATGGAACACATTCCATAAATCACTTTAGTCCGCTTCTCCTTCTTCTATCTCAATTCTAGTCCATGTTTCATTCTGTGTCGTGAAAACTTGAATACTTCATCCGAAGTACTTTAAGCATTTTTAATTCGTGAAATGCAAATTAAGATGTCACTCCTATTCGTAAAATTTTCATTAAAAATTGAGTCCAAAACCCTTTACTGAGGGCGACCCCCATACCATAGGCGGCCCCCAATATATTTGGGACCGCCAGGACAATACGGACCGCCACACAACTCCCTTTTTTTACACTTAGTCAAAAAAAATTCAAACCACAAAAACAAACACCCCTCTTCGTGCTGCAAGTGACGAACTCGAACCAAAACCACTCAAAAAGCTTAAAATCACCCATTAAAACACAAATTGAAAATAAAATCAACACTTACAATCACTCACAACATCTTAAAGATCATCAATTGTAAGTCATTTCATCTATTTTCTTTCAATTTGAGTCTAGGGTTCATGATGAACACCAAAATTGAAATTAGGGATTTTCGATTTTTTAAATTTCATACAATTAGACACTAAGATACAATGAATACCTAATAGGCTTCCCCATAGACATAGGATTTGCATATATTAGTAAGCTTGTAGAAAATTTGATTTTGAACCAAAACCCCAATTTCATTTTCAAATCACTCACGTTAGGAACAAAATAAAATTGTTGTTATGCATTGTCAATACAATCTAAAAACGTTTTCAACACATCATAATGATTCTCATGGAATCAACTTTTGAAGCCTACATAATACATATGTATTTTTCAACTTGTTTGGTTGAGCAAAATCAAATTAAGGAGCGTTTAGGTTAACTCTTAGGATTTTATATTTAGGTCGAGTTAATTTTTACTCCACATTTGTCACATTTATACACATACTAGAAGCAATATGCATAACCAACTACAAGTGAAACGGTAATAAAATGTGATTTTGCTTTTGTTTTAGGAAAATCAAAGCCTCGTAAGTCATACGATAATCACAAAAATACAAGAGCCTACATACCCAATAATACACATGAATACCGAACACCTATAAAAGAAAACAAGAATCTAAAATCCGTTATACATTCATGAGGTCGGGAGGTTTTTGACAACTTCGAGGATCTATAATTATGTTCGGTATCCCCCTTTAAGGTTAGTTTTTGTCGAGTTGAGTGTCTCCTTGAAATAGTGACCAAACCTGTCCCTCGATGCATTTTTTGAGTTTTATAGTCAATATGAAATCAATTATTCCGATGAAGGTGAAATGTTCATCGAATTTGTGATCCAATACCAATTCTTTTCTTACTCTCTTGAAGAATTTGCTCAAATTCTTGACATACCTTGCGAGGGTACCTGCGTCTTTACGGACAAATGGTCACTTGATGAGTTGGCATATGGTGTCCCTAAGGATGGTCCATATCAAACCAACCCTCCTTCTCCTGATGACATCGTTTCGTCTATTCGAATTGATAGAGAAGGTCAAGTCCGTCGCATCCGTCATGCGGAAGAAATTGATGTTCTTGAATATCAAGTTCTAACTCGTGAAATTGAGCCAACCCTGAAGCCTTTGGAAGAAAATATTTGGGAAAATGTCTTTTGTCTGGGGGTAATCAGGATCATGTTCCCGTGTGTCTTTGTTACATGCTCTATCGTGTCGTACACTCTAAAAAGTTCAACCTTGCCTATTTCATGGCAAAGCGAATGGATTAGGTCACTAAACAAAAGCGGTTAATCTTACCCTATGGTATGTTATTAGCCCATTTGTTTAATGTCATCATGAATAAAAATCCTAAATTAAACAATGAGTCTTATGTCTTGTACGGTAGTGTCATGAATCCTCTTGCCGCTCAACAAGAGCGAAAGCTTAGAAAGGATCGTGGCACGAGAAGAGGTCGTCACTCCACTTCTTCTTCTTCTGCCTTTGACCAACCATCTTCTTCTCATCTCAACGTTGATGATGATGGAAATGGCGAAAGGACCTCGCGTGCAAGCAGTCCTTCCCCCATTCGTTATGTCAATTCTTTAACCAATCAAGTTCCTTAAGTTTTTCAAAACCCACCTAATATTGACCCTCACTTGGAACCATTTTACACCCGCCAAACCGAAATCATCAACCGTCAAGTTTAATTACGAGATGAGCAGCGTGGTGGAGTAAGGTCAATAGGAAAAATCTCAGAAGGTTGTGGAGAAACATGAAGAAGTGAGCTATGAGGGAAATTACTTTATGACATTATTATCTATATTATTTTCCAATCTATTATGCTTAGGAATTCAAACTTATACTACTTATTAGTAACTTAGTACGAAGTACGGGCAACATTACTTGTCTTAGATGATCATTCAGTTTTATCATCCTTAACCCATTCTTGCATGCACCCTGATACGCTTTGGCTATTGTTATATTATGCATGCTTATAAAATTGTCAATTTGCCTACATATAATTTCTTGATTGAGTTTAGGATGTTTAGTATTATAACCTTTATTGTTAAGTATTAGATGATTCATGATGAATTGGAATTGACTACAAAAGGGAAAAATATGAAACTGTCTCTATACATGATTTACTAAAAATCAGAAGAAATTGGAAAAATTTCCTGTCTCCAGAGAACGGCCCCCTAATATATATGGGACCGCCAGGTATTTATGGGACCGCCATCAGAAGTCATGGAATTTTCACTGTGGCTCCTGATTTTCTATGCAGTTGACTATTCTTTCTTAGACCCAGCTAAACCTTCTACATTTTACTAAACCACTCTTGGAATCTAAAAACTCAACTCTCATGCTTTTCCACTTTGATATTTTCCTCCCTAATTAAATAAGTCATCCTCCCCACTTCTATTATCATCTTCATCTTCCTCACACCATTCTACCATGAATTCCACCAATGCTTCCTCATCTAACCCTTCCAAGAAAATCAAACTCACCATAATCCCTCCTAGACAACTATTTATCAACATATCTAGCGATGAAGATATCACCACCACACCTTCTCCTACAACAACTTCTTCATCTCCAACTCCTCCAAATAAACCATCAAAAACCACATCTACTAATCAAACATCATCAAGTCAAGAGAACACATCTTCTTCCTTTCACTCACAACTTCAAATTTCACCACCATCTTTACATGAACCAACTTCTCCTCATAATTTGAACCCTTTGTTTGATGACATTTTGGATGTTCCTCCTAGACCTCTAAACCCTCAACCTCACTTCAAAGTCAGCCTTCTTTGATACACACTTTCTTCTTTGACACCAATCACTTTACCACATGATCACATTCATGCCACTAAGTATACTCCATCACCACTATCTCCACCACAACCTCAACCACCTATCATGGGTCATCCTCTTTTCTACAACTATCATAACTATCATGGGTCAACTTGCATATGTTTCTCTCATAACCGAAACCTTTTCTTCACTTTAAGAGATGAGATGAGCATCATGTTTGCTCATCTTGAATATCTTCTCACTATCGCAATCCAAATCAACACTCCAACCACAACCACAACAAAACCTCCCACTTTCCTACCTTCTACCGTTAAAAAATCTCATGTTTTCAAATGTGCACCACCAAATTCTATTGCTCAACAAGTCATCTCTAAGAATCATGAAATCATTTAGGACTTATCTCCTTTGTATGCTTAGATTGTAGTGTAATTTATAAATTTATGTTTTCTTGCTTATCATAGCTCTATTGTATGTTGTATGTGCCATCTATTTATGTATGATTTTCTTGTTGGTTGAATGAAACTCTATTTTGGGTGACTTAATTATAATGTGTTGCTTTAAAAGATATTTGTCTTGAACTTGTACTTCTAGCTTTGTTTTGTAGCAAATAAATTTTGTAAGATCGATCCCTTGGTGCCCCGAACAAGGGGGAGCATACATCAAAGGGGAGTCTTGATATCATTGATTTCTTTCTTCCTACAACAACTCGACGATCATACTTTTTGAATTCAACAAAAAGGGGGAGAAATGGAACAATACTCATTTAATAATTTGGCATCTGTAATTTTATTTAAAATGAGTTTATATTTTGTCATCATCAAAAGGAGAGATTGTTAAATAAATAATAGCATAAAACGTTATTTATCATTTTTGACCTCTCATCATTTGAAAAAACAAAATGTAAAAATGTTTAACAATAAAATTATACGTTTTACTAAATATTAATCGAAGAAATTCCATTTCTAAGATTAGTGATCACTTAAGGTATGAACAAACAAATCATTAAGCATGATTAGTGATCAAGAAAATAGTTTTCTCTCATCCATTATATTTTTACAAAATATTTTCACAAAATTAATTATACAAAATATTTTCTAAGTAAAAGAAAAGTTTTATTAAAAACTTAAAGTTTGAAATTCGAACCCCCCCCCCCCCTAAAACAGAAGCTTCTACACCAGATACAATCTTCCCCACAAAAAGACAAAAAAGGGAGCAGAGTCTAGGTGGCGGCCCCCTTATATATATGGGACCGCTAGGACCGCCACCAGTGACCTTAATTTCTTCTGTCTATAAATACAGGTCCACCCCTTGCTGAAAATGATTCTCTTTTCCAAAATTTTTTCAGTCGTCTTCCTTCTCTCTCTAAAACTCCTTTTCTCTCACTAAAACTCTTAGATCACTAACATACTTAGATCTTGTTTGTAAGTGAATCTAATCTCTTCTTCTATCTTTCCTCTCATACAAGTGCAAAGAGAAGAACAGAACTCGTATTCGCCAAGAAATAAAGTGTTCATTAGTGATCTCTCTTCTCTTC
This sequence comes from Tanacetum coccineum, assembly GCA_026074375.1. Taxonomy (NCBI): domain Eukaryota; kingdom Viridiplantae; phylum Streptophyta; class Magnoliopsida; order Asterales; family Asteraceae; genus Tanacetum; species Tanacetum coccineum. Next base: position 14,829 of record BQNB010086615.1, on the reverse strand, counting down.
TTCTAAGTTACAAATCTCTATTGTAATTATCTTGTGTATTTGTATGATTCGGATATTGTGTAGATCCGATAGTGTAGATCTTGTGAGTGTGTATATCTTGTGAAGTGGTAGATTGTATCTAATCTAAGATAGGACTCGAACATTTTAGCTTAGTGTCAATATAACATAAGCGACCGTGTAAACAGTTTTTCTTCCACCTAAAGGGAGCTTGTTGACATATTGAAATCTCAACAAGTTCGGATACTCAGGGAGTGAGTAGGCAAAGAGGTGCTTCGTAAAGCCAACCACTAAAAAGCTTGTGTCTTGTTTGTTGTTTCATTTCCTTTCTATTACATTATTATTGTTGTTATCTAGTTCTAGTTTAGATAGTTATTGCTTGTTCATATTGTGAATTGGTTAAACATATAACTTGGATCTAAACATTTTTGAAAGTAAACTTTAAAAATGTGTAAACTATTCAACCCCCCTTTCTAGTTTCCATAGCTGAGATTCTTGATCCTAATTTGACTAATATAGATCAGACTCAACATGAAGAAGAAGATGTCGATGACAGAGTTCGTACTCCTTCAGACTATGAACTCGCTGATGATGAAAAGCTTGATGATGAAGAAACAATGGATGATGAAGAAGATGATGAGGTTATAAATGAGCTATATGGAGATGTGAATATGAATTTAGGAAATGAAGACACTGAAATGACCTATGCTGGTCAAGAAGCCTCAGAACATCAAAATGTTTCTTAAGAATCAAGGTTTGAGCAAGAAGAAGAAGACGCACGATATACTAACATGTGACTCTTACTCCAATCTTGACCACAAAGCCGATGAACCTTATAAACTCTTCTGTCTCCTCCGCCTTTGATAAGCAAGCTCTTAAATCTAGAGAACCCATCTCCAGCTGTCAATAATATTGCTTCATGTAATGGAAAGACCTTAGCTCGTCTGCAAACTACAGCAACTAACTACTTAACTGCCAATTCCTGAATATCCACATCCCCTCCCTTCACGAAGCGAACCTGATTTCTCCACCACCATCCGGTGTTCGATCAATCGGCGCTCTTCTTACCGTACAAAAAACCCCCACCTCCACAACAACAACTACCAGGCACTATAAGGCGCAACTTTCCGAATAGTGTACTTTGCAGTAAATTCCTAACTTTGCATCTGAATTCAATTTGAGATCTATCTCTCTAAAGGGTAACCGCATTAAGAATCAATTTTGGTCTGAGTCATTCATAACAAATCACAATCCACTCTTGCTGAAGCTGTCTCTTAATTTTTGGGCATTGTTGATACGTCTTACTTCCAAGATGAAAGAACGTGATGTGCTGTTTAATGCAAACAGAACAAGCTCATAGAAGCTCAAGCCGAGAATCAAGAATTTATCAATCAGGTAGACTCGACCATGAAGGCAATAATCAAGGATCAAGTTAAAGCTCAAGTCTCCAAAATCATGCCAAAGATTGAGAAGTACGTAACCGAATCTCTAGGAGCTAAAGTGTTGGTTAGATCAACTAATCAACCTCAGACGTCTTACGTAGTAGAAGCTTCACTGTTAGAATTTGAACTAAAGAAGATTCTCATTAACAAAATAGAGGCTAATAAATCGATAGACAGATCAGACATTTAGAAGAATCTCTACAATTCATTGGTCGAATCATACAACAATGACAATGAAATCATTACCTCATATGGTGATGTTGTCATACGAAAAAGAGGACGAGATGATCAAGACAAGGATGAAGACCCCTCCGCCGGATCAGACCGATGGACGAAAAGAAGGAAATCTGGTAAAGATGTTAAGTCCTCTAAAGATTCAAGGTCTAAGGAAAAGAAGTCTTTAAGCACCTCCAAAGACGCTTCACAATCTCAACATAAGTCTTCCGGCAAGTTTGCCCATGCAGAGGAGCCAAGTCATATGGTTGAAGATTCAGGCATGCAACAAGATCAAGAGTTCGTCACGGGAGACAATGATGAATAACCCGCTGACAAAGAGGTTACCAAAGCTGACTGGTTTAAGAAACCCGAGTGACCTCCAACTCCTTATCCTGATTGGAGTAAGAGAAAACAAGTTGACTTTCGACCACCTCAGACCTGGATAAGTCAAGCTGCATATGCATAAAAAAAAAAAAAAAAAAAAAAAAAAATAAAAAAAGAAAGAACCTCCTACTTTCATTTAAGAGGCTCAATATACTTCATTTGATTTCTCTGTATTTGTCATGAATCGGCTTAAAATTCCAAATCTAAGACAAGAAATTCTGGTTGGACCGACATTCAACATGCTCAAAGGCACTAGCAAGAGTATTATAGAATTAGAGTACCATCTTAAAGAATGTTCCAAAGCAACAACTAAACGACTTGACTAGCATAACCTTGAAAACAAACTGTATTCGTTCGATCTCAGAAAACCTCTTTCGTTAATTCAAGATCACCGAGGTCGACAAATTATCCCTAAGGATTAGTTTATTAATAAAGATCTGGAATATCTGAAGGGTGGAGACTTAAGCAGGTGATACTCAACTTTGGTGACAAAGACATAGGCTGCTACTTATGAGCTCAAATGGATCGAAGACTTGGTTCTCGAATTGTCGAGTCCCGTGGTGGTGAAATATGATCAACATGCTTACTTGGGCACTTCATACTGGGGTCCCAAACGCCAAAGCTTCTACGGCTATGCAAGTAACTTGACTTCGCTAAAATGTTACCGCCAAAGAAGAAGACATTGCGGTTACAGGCTTAAAATCAAGAAGAAGTATGACAAATGTCACTGGAAGAGATCGAAGTTTATTGAGATGATCAGCATCTATATACGTTTAAAGAAGGTGATTTCAAAAGACTACGTCTACAAGACATTGAAGACATGTTACTTCTACTCGTTCAATAAAAGCTAACCAATCTCACTATCGACGAACGGTATGATTTGAATGTGGCATTACGTATCTTTACCAAAACGTTTAAAAAATAATCATTCAAAGGCGGGTGGAAGATCTTTAATTAGGTGTCGAAAGTTACCAAAAGAAGCTTAACCTTACTAAACCTGACACATACAGATCGAATCTCAGAAACAAAACCGCATACACTTCACACTCAGACCCTCATGGAATAATATACATGGATCAGTACAATAGAAAAAGATTGATGCGTACTGATGAACTCCACAAGTTCAGTGATTGCATGCTCTATGATGTTTGGACTGCTCTTCACCACATTGCTGCAGGAATAAGAATGGAATACCTGCCAATGAGGAACTGATGTAACTAGACAAGAAAAGGGTCGATTTATGTTCGGTAATAGACAGCAGCTTTATCAAAGGAGATTGATGCGGAATCTAGAGAAGTTTGTTGGTGGAAGGATATACGGGAAAGATCTCAGGCTACTGGAAAGGACAATATGACTTTGTCATATTTTGTCTCAATACATTTTAGGTCAATTTCTCGTATATAATACAACTTGTGAATATATGAAAAAATAGTGTAGACATTAGGCATATATAGTGTTTGAGTACGAATTTTCAAGAATTTCTTAGTAAATTCAAAAAAATACAAATTAACGTACTCAAACACCATATAATTCTCTCATAATTTGATGGGAATCATTAATATGTTCCAATAATTGGCTTGCTAATAATTAGACATCTTCTCCCCAAATGCATATATTTTATCAATTAATATCCAAAATATTAGGAGATTTAACATTTTTGATAAGGGTAGAAAATATGATTAAAATATATAGCTAATAAAGTATTTTTAAGAATCACAATGTATTGCTTAACCATATGATATGCTAAACTCTTTCAATTAGATCATGACAGATGAAAGGGGAGCAATGGTTACTTGATTGTCTGAAATGTTGAAGTACAAAGACCGACCATTTTATGATTACTGGATTGGATTATAAGGTGGTTAAGTTTTAGGTATCATTCCCATTATCCTAGCCAACACTGGAGGATCTACCCAGGGATATTCACTAGATAGTGTAGTAGTCCTTAGTAAAAAAAGTGAGTAAAAGGTAGAAAAAGGAAAGGCCGACTAGATGGAGCATTAGGTTGGGGGATGGGGGGGGGGGGGGGGGGGGGGGGGGGGGGGGGGGTGGGGGGGGGTTGGGGGGGGGGGGTTTTGTGTGTGTGGGGGGGGGATGAAAAAACCCAACAAGGTGACTAGTTATAAAGTCTTGGTAAGCGATAAAGGGGTTAGAAGAATTAAAAAAAGAAAAATTAAGATAAAAGGTGATAAAAGAAGGCCCTCCCTTACACTTAAGGCATAACCGGTCAATACATCTGCTGTCAAGAATCACAAAGATGATTGATGACATTGAAGACTGACATCATGGACCCAGTGATGCAATGCACAACCCTCTCTAGCCACTCAAAATCTCTCAAAAGATTTATGTTTCATTTCTCACAGAGATTACACGCATTTCTATCAACTTTTTCACTCCAAGTTAGTTGGTATTGAAAAGGTGACAGTCTGCTCTATCCTTCGATCACTAAAACCAATGTGCACTATTAAGTCTAGAGCCAAAAGAGATCATCCATAAATCTTATTAGGACACTTGTTAAAATTATGCTTGCTAAGTCACAAAATGTAAATAATAAGAAATATATAAAGAGTCCTACGCATTATCCTTGTGATTTTGCCTGAACATCCGAGTGATATTTAAGTATTCACAATGAAGATGGAAATCCTGCTTGAGCCAACATCAAACAAGCTCATGGTAGGTGACTTGTGCGATTCTATACGAATCAAGCTTGTGACAACTGGAAAGTAAGGATGGTGCGATTCTATATGAATCAAACTTGTTCCAGGAAACTCTTGATGTGTCGCAAAAAAACTTTAGCAAGTGACACGGCGATTGATTTTTAAATCAATTTTTATTTCAATCGGTGAGATAGTAACTCACTGGTTCACTCATACCGTGTTGTCTACTTAGAGATGTTCCGTTAATAAGAAAGGCTAGTACAACTGTGAAACCCTGTCAAGAAGATTCTTAGGAATTCTATCTGATTATAGGCAATATTTATACTGATCAACGAGGAACCATGGTTATTGCAATCGTATTCAACGAAGTGAAAAAGACACTTTTGTCCATATCTATTAATTATTACTAACCTAAACCTGCAGGTATTCCTGATGATGGCAGCAGCTAGACGTGGACGAGTCAGATTCATAGCTGCATGCTCATACTCGACCGACATTCATAAAGACATCATGAAAGCTCAAGTACATGTTTCAAGACTTCCACTACTCTGATACCATATGTCTCTCTTAAAGCAACGAAGTATTATGTTGATACCGTACGTCTTTCATAAAGTGACAAAGTGTTAAAGTTAAAGAATATCAAGAAAGATGGCTACACAGCCTTTCAATATCAAGAACAATATGAGCATGTCGGTCCGAAGGTCACAAGTGCACAAGATGGAAAAGATCACAAGATGATGATAAAGGAGAATCTATTTGGCTGATGATTTCTAAGTGCTCAAGATCATATTTATATCAAGTCAAAAATGCAAGTCAAAGCCTAAAGTCAATGATCAGTACATCAATTTACAAGTTAAAGATTGAAGTTAAAGACTACGAGCTCAAGACTAAAGTCAAAGCATAGTATGCTATGTTTAAGTTTTTGTAAATTGGAGTGACCTCCTTTAGGGGGAGATTGTTAGAAATACAAACAGCAAGTGTGTGTATAATAGTTTCGAGTTTCTCATGATGGCGTTGTTCATGATCACTCTTTGAGAGTAATCCAGTGATCATATCGATTTGAGAATCATTTACCTCACTAATGAACTCAGCATCATAAGTCGGTTTAGCATCAGACTTATCATTGGTAGGTTGAATGTGTGCCATCATGATCACTGTTGTATTTAGCTCTTCCAACGTATTATCTTTATAAGCATTATCGAGCATAAAATTATTTTCCTCTACATCTAGATGCACTCTAACTTCATCTTTGGTTGCGAGTAGCATTTGTTCCCTGAAATACTTTGCATCACGAACTCTGGGTTTTGGACATTCTCTTGCATAGTAGCCTTTTCCTTTGTAGTTGTAGCACTGAACGTTTATCTTTCCCGAAGTTGAATTTGTTCTTGGAACCCTCTGAACATTCTGTTCATATTCGTCAATCGACTGAACCAAACCATTATGTGCATTAGTTGCTTGATTCCCGTTTGTCCTTCTTGCATTTCTGTTTCCATTCCTAGCATAGCCAGCATTCTTGCTTTGAATATCCACATGACCATCTTTGATCACAGCTTGATTCCTTGTGTTTGATGATGTAAGAAGACGATTATTGGTTGGAGTTGCTTATTGTTGAGTGATAGCTTATGCTAGTAACATCATTGCAGTTGAAAGCCTGTCTTCTTGAGCATCTCCTTGTATCTCCCCTTGATAATCATCAGCGTTATCAATCACGGATGAAGGATGAGTGACATAGTATGGTTGTGGTTAACAAGAGTATGATAGACTTGCATGAGAATTTGCAACTAAAATCAATTGATCATGATTCCTTGCTACTTTCTTTGCTTTAAATGCTTTGATATGTGGTTCAAATTAACTCAAGTAATCATACAAAACATCAAAATGTTCTTCCTTGATAATATATTTTTGACGACACAAGGTGGCATATTTACTCCACTCAGGTTGTAATGAGTTAAGGAATTTGGTGTTAATGGATATGTCTATGGGATTAACTTTATTTCGATCCATGACATTGATAAGTGTTGAAAACCTCTCATACAGTGATGTTAATGATTCACCATCCTCAGCTATAAATTTGTTAAACTCATTTATGAGCCTTGAGGTTCTCTCCTGCTTACTTATGTATGTACCTTGCATTAAGCTTTTGATCCTGGTCTACATGGTTTAAGTATCTTTACAAGCATCCACAAAACTGTAGATATCATTGGGTATTCCTTAAAGAATGTAGTTTATCACTTTGATATCTGCATAGTATTGGTTTTTGTTTTGTTGAGACATTTCGCTGAGTGGTTCAATTATGGTCTTTATATCATCGTTTGGATCAAGAATTTCTTTCCTTTTGTATGGACCTTTATCAATAGAATGCTTCATTAACTCTCCTTTGCCCCTTTTATTATCTAAGAACCTCAAAAAATGACTTGCCCATGTCACATAACTTCTTTTCTTTAAAATCGGAGGTCTATCTAAAGCTCCTGATTCTACAAGTGTTTGTTGATTTGCAGTAGACATGATGTGAATCAATCAACGAGTATAATGCAAACTTGGGTCGTTTTAGAGATAAAGACTTGTTGTCGTGAAATCAAATTTTAAACTTGTATTACACACTGGTACGAAACATCAAACTTGATATGAAACCTTAAAGTTACGAAACCGTGACTAGATATGAAAGTCCAATATCCAAAACCTTATCTATTGAAATACGAAAACTCTGGATTAAAAGCTTCTGGATACGAAACATGTTATACGAAACCTCTCGATATGAAACTTAGAATACGAAACCTTCAAGTATCAATCATGTATTACGAAACTGGAATACGAAATCTCTGGTATACGAAACATTTTCGAATACAAAACCTTTAGAATACAAAAGCTTCTAAATACAAAATATTTGGAATACGAAACCTATGGAGTACAAAACCTCTTAATACTAAACTGTGATACGAAACCTTCAATACGAAACCTTTGAATACAAAACTTTGAAGTACGAAACCTAATGAGGTGTCATTTTATACACTATTTCGGGGTCATTTATCCCCCTAAATCATGAAAATATGCCTAGGTTATATGCTTAATAATTTGTTTTCAGGTTTTTGGCACTTGGATGGCATTTAGAGGGAATAAACATGACTTAGGCTCATTTAAAGAAGAAATAGACGAGATTATAGACCTACACCAAATCTTTGAAGAAACATTGCTTACAGGGCGTAGAGACGGCGTTACAAGCATAAAGCGACGCCGTCGCGATCCATTTAGTGACGGCGACAGAGATTTTGGTGACGACGTCAGGACGTGGCGGACTTAATGAGGATCAAGAATCATGCACGTAGCGACGACGTTAGGATTACAACGCGACGCCGTCGCAGCGATATCTCTATATATACTAAACCAATTTTAGTGTTTTAAGTGTGTAACTTTGTATAACTTTTAGGAGACGAGCCCTAGCTCTTATAGCAGTTTCATAGGTCATTTTTAGGGCCTCAAAACCCTATTGTACTACCTTGAATCTATGTTTTAATCCAAGTAAGGTTATTTATCTTTAATCATTCAATATGTCTATGTGTTGTGTGATTGATTTATCTCTTTGCTTTCATTATAACATGCGAGGCTAAACCCTCCTTTGTATTTGCTTATGATTGCATGAAAGTCGGATTGTAGATCCTTTCACTGTTGCTTCTTGATTGATGATTGTGCGCGTTAGGTTCTAGAAAACCAGCTTTTGTCTGTATCGCTGTAGACATGTCTAGGGAAACGTGAATGCGTAGAAAGGATACCATCGGGTAACAGTCTTCATACTACCTTGCCCCTTTATATGGTTGGTCCCTCTTAAGATATTTCACATGCGTTTAATGTACTCTTAGGCGACTTGTAGTAGTCTTCATACTACCTTACTTGTGCGTTGCCCTAACGGAATATTAAATAGACGACGGGTTCATGTAATCTGTTCATGACCTAGGAAATACTTTTACATATCATCAAAAGTGTGACAAGGCAGTAGGATTAGGAGAAGCAATCTGATAAGTAATGCATGATTAAGTAAATACATTTAATTATCATAAAGTTATCACCAGTAGATTAGATATTAGTTTAGTTAATTAGTTAAACAAAGCAACCTCTCAAACCATAGATTTACCTGCTTTTATAAAATATAAAAATACAAAAATAATCTTCTCTCAACCCCTAGAATTATATTAGACCGTGATCAAGCCTTTCCAACCTATTCCCCTAAAGAACGATAACAACCCCTGAGTCTTGCCTATACAACTACTACAACGGTTAGGTACTCTGCTTAGGAAGTTGTAAAACTTCTTGTAGAAGTCCCTTATGACAACCGCAACAAAACCGAAACCAGAATTATGAAACTGTTGAATACGAAACCAAAACTTTAACTCTGATTCATGAACTACAAAACCTCAAATACGAAACCTAAAATACGAAAGCTTCCACAGTGATACGAAACAAAAAGGTTACCGAAACCTTACAATATAAAACCTTGACTTTCATAAATTCCAAAACTCCACAACTTTCGTAAATTCCAGATCCACAATCTTTCGTAGTTTCTTACAACCACAAATTTTGAAGAAATCTCAATCGAACACAATATAACTCATAGTATTGATTTTTACGGTTAAAAAGGGATAAAATCTAATGTTATTGATTCAAAAACAACAAGTTCTATAATCCAAAACTTGTAATTGTTATACGAAAGTAATTTACCGCCTAAAAACAATTTTCAAAAGTCAATTATACATTACAAAAGTAATTGAATGCATTTTAATAGTAAATCTAAAAGCTACAGAATACAAAACTTACATGAATCATCATTACAAAAGCTCTTTTGATTGAAATAAACACGATTAATGCACCTTTTGATTCATGAAAACACAATCTAGATCTCTTCGAGCGATAGATACCACTTGTTATATGTCATGTTTACATAGATATCATTAAGGAAGATTAAGAGTAAGAGAGAGGAGGCTAGAGTGTTTACTTTTTACACATTTTCAATTTTCATAAAGATAGAAAAAGAGAATGGGGAAATGAGGAGATTACCAATGACTTTACTCTAAACCTTACACTAATGAGGTATTTATACTAGTTGTCCTACCTTCCTACTTTGTCTACTAGGACAATATTTACTTAAGTTTGACCAAGTGAGACTTATTACATTATAAATACTACTATCAATACTATTTTTTACAAGACCAATTCATCGTTAATAATTAATACTTTTCAAATCCTAACACTTCTTATTATAGTTATGATGTATCGTCTATGGATAATCTTACATTAGTAGCAAATATCACCATTTGTGCAAGATGAGTCTAAAAATCTTACTTAAAAATAAATCCTTAAAATCTATAAGAATTAGGTTTAAAAGGAAATACTTTAGCTAAAAGAAAAAGTTTTAAAACTCTAGAAAAACAAAGAGATTGACCTCGAGTGTACAACGTGTCAAAACCTTAAAGTTCATAAAGAGAAACTCAAAGATGAAGCATCTAAGCTCGCTCAGTTTGAAAAGAATACTCATTCACTTAAGGAAATGTTAAGTTTTCAAAAACATCCGATGACAAATCAGGACTAGGATTTAATTCATTCGAAGCATCAACAAGTGGGACTAAACAAGTAAAATTTGTGAAATCATAGAAAACTAAAACAGCAGGTGACGGTCCCCAAAATTATGAGTACAGTCCCTTTAATTGTTCAAACGGTCCCCTTAAATATAAAGGACCGTCTGACAATCAGTTGGCTGAAGAAAAACCAATTTCATTTTTATAGTCAAATTTGAGCCCTAAACTGAAACATATAATTGTCAATAATGTTAAGTTACCTGGTATGTGCTTAATTACACATACCCTTTTCCACTATAATCAAACTTAAATGACCAAAAATGTACCAAAAATACTTTGTATTTGTATGTTTTCATTTATCTTGTGCAGGAAACGGATATCCGATAAAAAGACAAAAAATCAAGCAAAACCGAACAAAACCAAGCACGGAATGGAAATGCGTGAAAAGATAAAGTCAAACCAAAGCCAAAGTCAACAAAAGCCAAAGCCGTAACCGAAGAAATGTTAAATGGGCCCACCCGTACCCATCTAGTGGGTCGGGTCAGCCCATTTACACATATTATGAAGACTACTAAGCCCAAATACCCTTTGATATACTAGCCGGCCCAAATGAACGTAACTAGGCCCAAATAGTTAGCCAATTACACTCTTAACAGCCGTTAGTCCCTTTTGGGATTAACTGTGCAAACTCACATATAACTCTTGGGGACCAATCCTGCCAACATTCCTAAACTCTCACCCCCACAAGGACTTAACATGCAAAATAACATATAACATTGAGGGGCCACTTTTGCCCCAAATCCAAACCCTCACCCCTGACAACTCAAGCACACAGGGTATAACACCCTTTTCCCGCCAAATCAAAACCCTTCTCCCCTGTCCCTCTCATACCTCGGTTACTATTTACCTCCCTCTAAAACCTTCACTACCCCTCACCCCATACCCCACATGGGTGATTGCCACCTTGGCAATCCTTAATCACCTCATTGTGTAGTAAAAACGACAATAAGAATGAAGGGTTAAGATGGAATGCTTGGGCACTACTCAAATCCAATGGCCAAGATTGCTTTGATTTTGCCTCACACAACAAACACACTCTTATTTCTTCTCAGCAAAGAAGCACACGAGAAAGAAGCCAAGACCTAGCTCATTTCTATATATATGACTTCTTGTAAGCCCATTGAGGCATCTAGCTTAATTTAGTTAATAGTTTTCAGCTTATTTTAGTATAACTTAGCTTATTGTACTCTTTTTTTTAATCTTGTAATGTTTTTTAGTTAATGAAATTTGAAGTTAGTCTTTAAATCTGTCTAAGTTTATTTGTGTTCAAAAGTTTTTCACAAGCCCTTATAAGCTCTCATTTAAGCATTTTATTAATCTGTTTTAAGTCAAATGTTAAACACTTAAGGAAATTTTATAAAAACAAAAAAAAATCCACCATTCAAATTACCTCAGCAATATTGGATGATAAGCTAATCTTGGAAGAGCTTATAGACCTACTAGCTTGTCTTTTTGACAAGCTAGAGCTTGTAGAATACTCTATTTTGCCCTGTTTTGAGCAAGGGCTTGGTAAGTCTTACTTTTAAATTTTTGCTTATTTCTACTGTAGCTGAGCTTATTGTTGCTTATTTTGTGCTTATTCCTGCTCTTAGTTGCTTATTTATGTTATTTGTTACTTGTTTATTCTTTTTATTAGTTCTTATGTCCTTTATTTAAGTCTTTGCTTAAAACTACCATATTTGCCTTCAACTGCTTATTTTTTTTATCTGCTTATTTTATTGCTTATTTGTTGTTTCTATTTGCTCATATATGCTTAACACTGCATGTTCAATATCTATTTTTCAAAAATATTGATTAAAACTCTCTAAACTAGTTTAAAATTTTTCTTTTAAACTCTTAAAGGGGTGTTTGGGTTAAGGGTACAAAACGGGTCAACTTGGTTTAAAAACCAAATAGGTCATTTGGTCAAATTCCACAAGCAAGTTTAAGTCATTGTCATCTTGTTTTTCAAGGTTCTTAAGTTTTAAAAAGCTGTTTTAAGATTTTCTAAAAGGTTCTTAACAATTGTTGGTGTCAAAACAAATGTATGAGCTTATTTGATTTAGTCTTGCAAAACTAAAATTTTAAACTAGATTTAGTGTCTATTTTGATGTCCAAATAGAGTAGGATATGTGTCTTTAAGTTAGTTTCTGTCTTAGTCAAACTTATCAAGTTTTTGCCAAGTTAATTTTTGTTAAAAATTGTCCATATTTCAAATCCATATATCAGACCTTAGAAATTGTTTTTAGCTTTTGGATTTTTGAGCATAAGCTCATTACAAGCTTGTCTCCATCTGTTTTTACTTACTTTTTAATTTGAAGCTTATTTAGTAGCTTATTTTGAGGCTTGCACTTGGGGCTTTGTCTTTTGAAAAGAACCAAAAAAGTAAACAATCTGTGTATGCCTGCCATTTTCATTAGCCCTTTTTAGTGCTTATTTGTTTTTCAAATTCTAATTTCTTTGTAGTTTTAGAAAGTCCATAAGTCAGACTTTAAGCCCAAACAAGCCCCAAAGCCATAAGGATCCTTTTTGTTGCTTAAAAATAAGCCCCAAAAGTGTCCCTAGGCCTGTTTGTATGCAGTTTGTACCCCTTTGCTTATTTGCCGTTTTCTTGCTTTTCTGTTTATTTAGTTGCTTAATTTTAGTTAGGTTAGCTTATTAGGATTAGTAGCATATCTGTTTTGCTTATTTTCTCATTTTCAATTGCTTATTTGCCTAGAATAGCTTAACAGTTTTGCCTTTTGCTTATTTGCCTTTTCTTCTTATTTGCTTATTCCTTTGTGCTTATTTGTGTCTTCATTTTGCTTATTAGGTTTAGTGGCTTATTGGTTTTAGCTTATCTTTCATTTTCATTAGCTTATTAGTGTTTAAGAGCCTAACAGTTAGCTTAATATGTCTTAGTATAAAAAGCTCACTGTCAACTTAGATTGCTTATTTTCCTGCTTATTTTTAAGATATAAAAAAGTTTCCTTTTTTAAAGTTGCTAAATTTTTCATAATTTATAAGTTTTTTTTAAAAAGAAAAAAATAGTTTTATCAAAAAGGAGAGGCCTGGACTCGAACCCCAGACCTCCCCTTTAACAAGTCAGCGTCCCATACATACACCCTCATAACCAACGTGCTACAATAGCTCATACGCTATTTGTTTACACAATTAATTATATAAGGGCTTTTTAGCCCAATAAGCCCATAAGCTGTTTTAGCTTATTTTAACTGCTTATTCGAATAGCTTTTTCAACTTTCTTATTTTTCCTAGGTTTAAAATAGTTTAAATTAATTTTCTTAATTTTTCTAGATTTTATTAATTTAGTTTAGTATTTTTAATAATTAATTTTCATTAAAATCATTTTTAATTCATAATAAATTATAAAAAAATCAAAAAAATATAATTCTTTTTTAGAAAATTTTATTTTATCATATTGCTTCTAGGAAAAATAGATTTGCTCTCGTAGGGTTGTTTTTGCAAAATTTCATTTTTTAAAGAACGAGATTCGTTCCCGTTCACCTTTTTTGTGTTTTAAAGCTCAAATCAATTCCGTTTTCGTTCTAGTTTTCTTTAATCTTACTTTTTAGTTAATTAGAGTCTATTAAAAGTGAAAAAATCATTTTAGGTTAATTTTTGAAAATTTAGGGTTTTTAGTCAACATTTTTAGATTCCCGTTATCGTTTTTAGCTTAATTTTGTGTGCCTTTTTCATTTTTAGAGTAGATTGAATTAAATTCTCCGTAGATTTAAAAATCCAATTCAAATCTCTTCCATTCAATCATCAAATGTCAATCCAACTCTCGACTTTCCAATTCACTCTTCGTTAGGGATAAACGACCCGGGAATATCATATACTACTTCCGGTTTCATTGATTTTGTGGATTTTGATCCTTATTATATATTTATATTTATTTATATTTATATATATTTATAAAGGGTTGAATCTAACACAAATCAATTTTTGGCGCCGTTGCCGGGGAAGAGTGTAAGCGTTTGTCGTTTCGAAGTTTGACAATTTGTGCTTTGAAGATCCTTCCCCGTGAAGTTATTTTTGTTATTAAAAATATAAAAATACAAAAATATTTTTCATTTCCTTTTTAGCATATTCATAAAAACAAGAAAAAACCAAAAAGATAAAAACATTGTCAATTAAAAGAAATAAAAATCACAAGTTGGTAAAAGAACACCAACATATAATACTTTCAACTAAAGTATTATCCATCAATAAGTTCCCGAACCAAAGAATCAAAAACTTACCTTTTGTGTCACTTGCGAGGTACAGTTCACCTTTGAAAGATAAACAAACTCAAAAAGGGGTATAAGGCGGGTTGTTCCTAGGAACTACGACCTTAAATACTAAAGGAAAAAGGTTTTTAATAGCTTCGCGCTTTCCTACTCCTCCGCTCCTTTGTGCGTTTTTATTTTCGAAGAGTTACCGAGAAGCTTGTCGATTACTACCTCCGTCTCAAAATAATTGTCCACTTTTGACTTTCGAAGTCTTTCTTCTTCAACTTTGACTTTAAATATTTTTGTTTGTGTTATATAA
>BQNB010086613.1:0-28139 GCA_026074375.1 Tanacetum coccineum | reverse complement strand
CTCTTTGTGTAGATTTTGACCCTTTGCCTTGGTTAAGGGCATTTGGTTGAGACTTGCATTTGAGTTATTTTATATATGTATACTAATTGACGAATCAGGTTTACTCGCCCATTCTTACTCTTCCATCTGGTTCAGGTGGATTTCAGATTTACAGTGATGCTTCTAAGAAGGGTCTTGGGTGTGTACTCATGCAGCATGGGAAAGTGATTGCCTATGCCTCACGACAACTAAAGCCCTATGAGGTGAACTATCCTACTCATGATCTGGAGTTAGCAGCCGTTGTCTTCGCTCTCAAAATTTGGAGACACTATCTTTATGGCGAATCATGTGATATTTTTACCGATCATAAGAGTCTCAAATACATTTTCACTCAGCGAGAATTGAATATGAGACAGAGACGTTGGTTGGAGTTACTAAAGGATTATGACACCAACATTCAGTACCATCCGGGTAAAGCAAATGTGGTGGCTGATGCTTTGAGTAGGAAGTCGGGTATGATAGCTGGTATCAAGGTGGAAGAAGAGATTATTCGTGACCTTGAGCGTTTGGATATCGAATTATGTGTTCGTGGACAGAGTGGTTTCTGGGCTAGTCTGAGGGTTGAGCCTAACCTAATTTCACAGATCAAGACAGCTCAGAAGGATGACGGAGAAATCTGGGCAATTATTCAGAATATTGATCAGCAGACCGAGTTTCGCGTTGATGACGATGGCATTTTATGGCAGGGTACTAAATTATGCGTACCAGAGGATCCTACACTTCGAGAAGCCTTGATGACTGAGGCTCATAGTTCTCCATTTTCGATTCATCCAGGTTCGACGAAGATGTATCACGATCTCAAGCAACACTTTTGGTGGAGTGGTATGAAGCGCGATGTGGCTACGTTTGTGTCAAAGTGTTTAACATGTCAGCAGGTTAAGATTGAACACCAACGTGCAAGTGGGCTATTGCAACCGTTAGAGATTCCTGTTTGGAAGTGGGACGAAATATCCATGGATTTTGTTACCGGGTTACCACGGACTCAGAGGAAGCACGATGCTATCTGGGTTGTTGTAGATCGCTTGACTAAATCGGCACATTTTCTTCCTATCCGTAAGGATTACCCCGTTAGTAAATTAGCAGAAATGTTCCAACAAGAAATTGTTCGATTACACGGTACTCCATCAGCGATCGTGTCAGATAGAGATCCACGTTTCACGTCTCGTTTCTGGAAAGGTTTACAGAAAGCTTGGGGAACCAGGCTCAAGTTTAGTACAGCTTTTCATCCTGAGACCGACGGACAGTCGGAGCGTACGATTCAAACATTAGAGGATATGTTACGTTCATGTGCTTTAGAATGGGCAGGAAATTGGGATGACTATATATGTCTAGTGGAGTTTGCCTACAATAACAGTTGGCATGCGAGCATTAAATGCGCTCCTTTCGAGATGTTGTATGGTAGGAAATGTCGTGCTCCTATTTGTTGGGATCAGGTTGGTGAACGTATTCTTGAGGGTCCGGAGATGATTGAGGTGACTAATGAAAAGGTCGCCGTCGCCAGGGAAAAGCTTAAGGAAGCTCAGACTCGTCAGAAGAGTTACGCCGACAGACATCGCAGAGCGTTAGAGTTCCAGCCGGGTGAACATGTTTTCTTGAAAGTATCACCTACACGTGGAGTCAGGCGTTTTGGTATCAAGGGCAAGCTTAGTCCTCGTTTCATAGGACCGTTTGAGATTCTTGATCGCGTTGGTGAGGTTTCCTATCGTTTGGCGTTACCTCCTCAGCTATCTCATGTTCACAATGTGTTTCATGTATCATTACTCAGAGGTTACAAGTATCATCCTCTTCACGTTGTCTCTTATCCATTCGATCAGATCCGTGAGGATTTATCTTATACGGAAGAGCCTGAGTCTATTCTAGACCGTCAGGACAGAGTCATGAGGAACAAGACGATCCCTTTTGTCAAAATTCTTTGGAGGAATCATCCCGAGCGGGAAGCCACTTGGGAGACCGAGGAGTCTATACGGACTTCTTATCCTCATTTTCTTCCATGATCTGGTATGTTCTTTTCAGTCGTATCATGTTTCTAATTCGAGGACGAATTTTTCTTTTAGGGGGGAAGAGTTGTAAAACCTAAAAATCTCAATAAGAGTAAAATGACCAAAATGCCCCTAATGAAAGAAAAATGCATAAAAGCTTAAATAAATTCATTTTAATGCTATAAATTATGAAAATGCAACAAGTAACAATTATGAAATTTATGTAAGAATAAAATACATTATGTTACACAGTAAAAATAAATACTTATGTATATATATTATGTATGCCAATTTATTACATTAATTATATATGTATTATAATTAATAATTAAAGTAAATAAGTAAAGATAAATGCAAAATAAACATGATAAACTATAAAATCTGTATTATACTTTTTAAAACCTTAAAAATCTCGGCCATATTATAGAAAATGGGTTCCTTATAATTATCTTATCATTTTATTTTGCAAAACCCTAAAAAAACACATAGTCGGCACAAAGAAAAATCAAGAGTGGAGGCATCCAAAATTTTCTCTAGGATTTGAACAATTTTCTAAGGTGTATTGAAGGTCAAGGATTGTGGGAAAAATAGTGAGAAAGATTGTGGAGGCTTGGTTCGATGATTTGGGTTCGAAAAGCTCTACTGGGTTCATAAATTCATAAAATCACTAAGGGTCATCAAAGGTATTTTTGTAACTCATGTCTCATCATATTAATTCGTCCTATACATGGGAAAAATGTTCATGCAATTTATTTTGATTTTATAAATCAAATCATATTCGAAACCCTAATTTCCTAGATATGTATTGAAAATCGCCATGAAAAACTATTTGTAAAATTGATTTTTAATTTATATAAGGTAGCATATATCATTAGATCTTAGATAAATTGTTTGTAAAATTTTTAGAATAGGCTAGGAAATAATAATTTGGGATTAAATAAACTTGGCCGATTTGCTAAAGTAAAGGGAAGAGAAGCAATATATTTGGAAAATTATTAGGGTTAGGGTTTTTATATTTTCCCAGTCCAGAACATGCTAAGATATATATAAGAATTGTGTAATTATTGGGGAAAATTTTAATGTAGGTTTTAGTGCACTTATTTGTTACCACCGATGAGTTTAAAAAAATATGGGGGTTTTTGGTAATTTCTGAAACTTTTGGGTCTGATTTAAGCATGTTTATTATATTGTTATGGGAGCTGATAAAAATAAGTTGGGGGTTGAAAATGTCCTTTTGATATTAATTATAGATAACCTCCTGCAATTTATAGAAAACTCATGCTAATTATAGAAACCTGCTATTTAATAGAAACTTACTATTTATAGAAACCCTGCTAATTATAGAAACCTGCCTAATTATAGAAACTGCTATTTATAGAAACCTGCTATTTATGGAAACTTCACTATATATATACAACATGCCATTTTAGAATCTATTTTTGGAAAGTTTAATTAAAGGAAACTTATTAAAACAGGAAAGTTATCATTTATGGAAAGTTAATAAGGACAGTCTATTTATGAAACTTAATATAATTAAAAGCTGCTATTTTTAGAATGTGCCCAATATAACAAGAATACTAATCATGAAACGTACTAATCAAGGAATCATGCTAATTATAGAAAGTTACTAAAAATAGAAAGTTACTAAAAATAGAAAATTACAACACAAGTAACCTTAATCATGAACAAAGTAACGATGAGCGAGATATGTCCTTTAACATGTATATAATTGCGAAAAATTAGTGATTACTATCAATATATAGTGTTAACAGTCACATAAATTTATTTGTAAAAATATTTCTGAGATATTTCGGGGGGCATAAGCATCGAGAGAGCCTTCCATCTTCTTTTATCCATCTCTTTCCGTTACAGCTGGACATAAGGTACGGATATTCCGTCCTTATCAGTAAGGAGACATTCTACTTTCCATTATTCATACCCCAGAACTCTATGACTTCTCTATTTTTATGTCGTTTTGCCATGATACTTTACATGTTTGTAGCGATATTCATGACTTATCTATTGCCCGAGAGCTATATATACGCATGACCACGAATTACATGACTTACCCACCTATGTCATGGAGTACCTTTATGACCGTAAACAAGGACAACATGAGGCACCTTTGTCACGACTCTTTCGCGCGTTGAGAGTGGATTTCACGGCGGCTCCCTTTTCATGTTCCCAGATTATATCTCATGTTTGGGCCATTATTTATTCAGAGCGGTGCATCCTATATTTTACATGTTTTAAGGCACCACGTTCATGGTGAATGGTTGGTGTGTGCTTCTTACATCCCATCAACATGAAGCTGATACCCTCCAACCCATATTATTATAATAGGTAACGCCCTCTATAACATGTTTGAGGCAGCCCCTCTGTTATATTCAGTATTTACGAACATTATTTATATGGACATGTATGATTATATGAGCTCTGTGGACATACCCATTAATCATTATTTTATACTATCTATAATTTCATGCCATCATTACTTCGAATCTACCATGCTTTACATGTCCTATTTCCTACTTTTTCATGACGCATTCTCTAGTTTCCTCATACTCTTTTGTCTCTCCGCTGTCTTCTATATTATCTAGCCAGGATTCATACTTACTAATTACATTGTTATTAATATCCGTTCACCTGAGCGTATGCCTCAGAAACCGTATTTCTTATCTCTTCTTCTTATACGCAGGGTAGTCTAGAGAGAGGGGATATTGGGCAAGAGAGAGTTGTGCTTAAGAAAGTACCTATTTAGCTTCAATCGCAGACATTTTGATGTGCTATAACTATCTTGACACCTGTTTCGTCCTTTAAACTTCTTTTACGTTTATCATAGGTATGAGTGAGCTCATATTTGGGAGAGCGCAATGATTGATCCGCTTTTCCACTTTGTCCATGTATATCTTTTATGAGCATTATAAGTGCGCGTTTGATTATGCTTGATAATGACACCATGATTGGTAAGGGACGTTTCAGCCTCCTTTCCGAGTGGGCGTTACAATGTATGTACCACATTAAAAAGTACTCTAATTTCCAGTAGTGAAATATATAACACATGAATCACAAATATTCACATCAAATGCACTATCACTTCAACACATGGAAAATTATTTACATCTATTTTATGAACTTGCTATATGTATGTATGTTAAGGAATTCAATAAAAGTTTACCCTAAATATGAGCCTACCAGCATGAAATTTAAACGTTGACCCTAAAGAAAACTGGTTGATTCACAACTTTTGTAAAGTTCTTTCACAATCTTTTGAAACCATATTTAAATTTTTGACAGTGCCTTTCATTTGCACGAAAATTGATAAAACAAATGTAATCATTGACAAACAATCTATAAAATCCATAAAAACAATCATTCAAGACTCAATCCAATCACATAAAAACACATATCGAATTAGTTTCTAGATGCGCGCGTCTCTAGATAGATACAGAAAGAAGTAGATCCATCTTTCATCAAAAAATTCATTTTTATTAGAGGTTTAAATAAGATCACCATGACTGACTTGACATAAACAAAGAAAGTCGGTGTAACCATTTGACACTTGATATGGTCTATGGCTCAAGCCTCAGAAATGAATCAAAAACTTCTTTTCTATTTACACAAATCATTTTACTTCTATGTTTAGACCTTAGTCCTAAGTTAATAATTGAATCCTAAAAATAAACCCTCCGTCCCACATTATGTGTCCACTTGACTTTTCAAATTTTTTTTCTTCCAACTTTGAGCTCTCTAAGCTCGCTGCGATATTTCTTATTATGTTATATGATACTTGATGCAAGATATGCAAATGAATGGATAAGTTTTGATTATATTTTTCGTTGGTATATCATTTCGTTCAATATTATATTAACACAAACAAAAATATTTATGGTCAAACTTGATGAAAAAAGACTTAAAAGATTCCATTGTGGACACTTAATATGGGACGGAGGGAGTATAATTTAGCATACAATCCATCCTAATTTATCAAAGATCAGTAACCTTGATATAAATACATTTCAGAGACAAACGAAAGGCCTCACCGTATTACCTTGTTTTTCACATGATAAGCACAAGCACCGATGACATTAAGCTAATCCTCACCACTTTTGTAGCAAAACCACTCCTAAAAGCAAGCATAGCAATGATAAGCACAAAACCATTCCTATAAAATTCAAGTCCTATAGAACAACCCTGAGCATGATTATGCTCAAAAATTTATTTTATAGGCCAACAGAAGAACAATAATACTATACCTAGCTTGATAATTTTGAAAATTGACAAAATCCCAGAAAATTGGTGTTAGTTATTAAACAATAATACATATCACTAAAAAGTGGTCGAACCCCCTATATACCCAATAGTGACAAATGACCTGAACGTGTTTTTTTGGTAACACAAAGTCACAAACTATCCTCTTAAGCCAAGTAAATGACCATCTTTAATCGAACTTATAGACCTACACATCACATTGAAATACCATAATCAAATCCACTTGATTTACATAAAGAACCTACCTGAGGATACCATTCATGTGACCATGAATAAAGCCATCAAACCTTTGATCATTATACCTAAATCATTAGAATCTCTTTTATGACTAATAACTCATGAGAACAAAAAATTGGCCACACTGTATGACTAGTGAAACTTAAGCTGTTTAGCCTTATGCTTTTTTTGTTTACTTATCTTTTCTTGATCTTTCCTCGTCGCTCGAGAGAGAGAGCGCGCGAGCGGTGGGTTGTAATATAGAGTTAAAATTTACTTTGTTGATAAAATCAATAAAGGAAAATTACAGGTTAACGCTTTCATAAACCCATTTCTTACCACAAAAACATTTGTTAAAGACTAACTTTGACCACGTAACACAACCACCTCACCTATTTTCATGGAGGATCACGTTAAGTAATGAGTAATAACCTAAGTTGCACGGGGACAGGGACGGGTACGGGTACCGGGAAACGGCAACATCCTAAAATTCAAGAAACGGGTACGGCGGGGAAACGTCTATGTGTTATATAATATATTAGTAATACAACAAATTTCTTTCAAAAAAATATTACGCTCTATCTCCCGTCTCATATTAAGTGTCTAGTTTGACTATTTTGAGTCTTTTTCATCAACTTTAACCGTAAATATTTTTGTTTGTGTTATATAATACTTAATGGAAATTATACCAATGAAAAATATATTAAAAATTTAATTCGTTCATAATTATGCATATCAAGAATCATATAACATAAAAAGTTAATAATTCAGGTCAACGTTGAAGAAAACAGACCACAAAAAAGTCAAACTGGACACTTCAGTGGACGAGGTATACATAATATTTAAAAATCTAAAAAAAATATTTCACTAAAGATTTGTTAAAAAAAACTAAACAACGAATCTTTTTAGAAGATATACTCGATATAGTAAAAAAAACTCACGATTAAGTTATATTAAACAAAAAATAAATATTTAGTCAAACAAATCCCACATGATTGTGAGCAAGTGGACAACATACATAAAAAGGATAATACTTTGGAAACAATCAACAGTCAAGTGGACAACATTCAATACTTTGGAAGAAAAAGACAAAACTCAACTCAATACAAACTTTTTTACCATTCATCTTCTTCTAATCTCCATTCCTCTTCCTCCCACCTACATTCTTATTTCTTCTTCAAGATCGAACGGCAACATCTCGAACCAGTGTTGAAGTCCCTAACATAGGAAACGTGAACTTTTTGCTGGAAATCAGACTTTTTACCGAAACATGACTTTTTTGCCGAAATGTTTCCTAGAAAGGATCCGCGTACCATAATTGTAGAAACGTTTCCCCTTCTCTTGGGGACGCTTGCCCGGCATTTCCCTGCGTTTCCCCGTTTCTCCGCGTTTCTGAAACGTCATACAGCATCCCAACGGCGTTTCCGTGCTTCCTAGGTAATAACTTCTTCACACTACTAGTAAGTAATAACTTCTTATCGCAGTCAAAGAAGTTACAAATCGTGGCCATAGTATCCCACAACTACCAGAAAGAAAAGTTTTGAGCGTTAAACGTTATAAACGTTTGCTCTCCTTAAACATTTGATATAGTAAAACACCAAAGACTAAAGCCTAATAAACTACGATAACTTAATTGGGTAATCTACCATAGATAAACTATAAGAGACAAAAAAGATGACTCAATAAGTAAACATGTTTTATATTTGTCCATTTTGCGTTACAAAATAAGTCAATAACTAAACAAACATTCCAAGTTCCATTTATGTCATAACTTGCTTGTGCACATAACTTATATTTGTCCATATATTTCTTTTGCCTACAACTAATATCTTGTAAGACTACAACATGAGACTTAAAATAAACTCCAAACCAAGGATTCACTTTGTGGTAGATTTGTGAATAGAAATCTAAACCACTCGTTCACATGTTGTAAAAGGGTTTCAGAAATTAGTTGTGACAAAATATGTCGAAATGTATTCGTTAATAAGCGTGAAACCAACTGAACATGGCGAAAACTAAAACTACTCACAGAACATATCATTCTCTATAGCATAAAATCAACTAAGTAATGAAATTATAAGAATAAAATCCAATCTAAATTTCAGGAGAAGCCGAAAAGAAAAGAGACTTACCGAACTTAGCTTGCTGTTTCATATACACTGCATTGAAAAAGGCTAATTTTAGTGTCAATTTTAACTATAGAGCTAACACAAAATTTATATCATCAACAAAAAAAGCGGCTAAGTTACTATAATATGCTATCATGGGATGCTACTCACTGTATAATATCTACACTTTTACCTTATTACGTGATGCTCTTGTTAAGCACTCGTTTAGATATATAGAATATATAGATCATAAAATCAAACGCGTAGTACCAGAATAAAAGATAAACTAATTTCATTCTTAGGGTAGTTTCTCAAACAAATTTAATTTGTAAGTTCATTATGCCGCCATCTGAGCTAAAGCATGAATGAATTCTTTAAGTAGATATTAAATCTGTGATTCTAGTTTTCCTGGATTTACTTGGATAGTCCACAACCAACATGAACTCCAAGATTAAGCAACTAACCAAAGGATTATAGAAAATGACATTTCATCAAACACTTAATTGGCATAAAACAAAAAAATCATGTTAAAAGGGAAAGAATAACTAACTGTATGCACAATGAAGAAATTTTTCAATACACAAAAGCATATATATTGTATATGAAATATGAAATGACCCATGACATTACCTTTTGATATTTCAAATAAATCATGCTATCTTGGGATTTAAGATGATTCAAATGCTTCTCTCCATCAACCCTGAATAAATTTCACAGCCAAATCCAGAAAATTATAACAAAGTGGGAAATATTAAAATATATTCGGGAACCTGGTTGCAGATTAAAGATGTCATTAGCATCAGAAAATATTCCTTAGATTTTACTATCTTATACTATGTGAAAGGTTAATAATTAACATAGTTGAATATTTTGAATTTGAATTTCAGATTCAACAAAACTGACAAAGACCATTGACATTAGGGAAATGATAAGAAGCATGTTGTTAAGATCCCGAGGATCTTAACGATTTTACGTGCTGCAAAGCAAAAAGATCCACTCCTACGTGGCGATCTTTTCATGCTGTAGGGTACTTATAGATCCCCGATCTGACATAGGTATCTTAAGATCACTCTTCCGATCTAACTTTTCTCAACCATAAACAAAAAACCTATAAAACCTATGGGTTTGTTTCATAGAATTAAAAAAACAACATGTTAAATCTTCGTAAAGCATTTCAAAATCAATAATTTAGATAACTATTCTCTATGGTACATTCATATAAGTTTAATGTTTTTAATACTAATAAATTTGTAAGATATTTGTGTAATATTACTAAAGACTATAAACAAATGATATTATAACGTAGGATCTTACGATCACCGATTCAACTTAAACGATCATCGATCTTGCAAAGACGAAAATGATCCTAGGTAAGATCCCGATCTTGAAAACTTAGATAAAAGTGATAAAATCCTAGAAAAGAAGATGATTCTTGAGAGTCCCTAGGCATACATCATGACAAAATACGAAAATATGTGATTATAAAAATAATTTAGATCGAAAATATGAATACCATTAACGACATCACAAAATTTTCAATTGGCATCCTTATTGAAGGAAACGTCACTTAATCACAATAACATAGGGTCAGCCACAACTGCTATGTAATATAATGTATAGATGCGTTAATATAAAAGAAGATAAAGTATAAATAGTGGAAGTACAAATGATTTGGTGACAGGTTGTATGAGGATAAATCAACAACGCGAATTGACCTATTTGGATACTTAATTGTAATGGTTTTGATTTCTTTACATTGCAGTTCTAGGAGGTCAGTTGCCCATCAAGACTGGTTTTGTTGCACGTCTTAGCGAAGAAAAGCAACGTCCTAGTTCATATTTCCATGCAATAAATTATTTACGATAGATTCATTCAGGATTAAGTAATTTGTTATATTTGATAAAAATGATACAAAAGCTTTACACAAGCAAGAATATGACATCTTTGTTTGACTTTTTTTAATCAAATGCCTGACTAACTGACCCATCTTGACTTTCTACTTAGAAAAGCTTAGTTTTGAAAGAACAGAAGCATCGCCACCCAACAAGAAATACGGATGCCTCAAAGCATCTGCAGCTGATAAACGACCTCTACACAAAGAACCTCGTTCTGAAATAAGTTTTGTGGCTAAGTCCCATCCTCTACCTAAATCCAGATCAAGAAGAACACTTATATCGAGTCTCATTCGAGTTTTTTCCCTCCCTCTTTTTAAGTCGTAATTCACTGTTTTTAGTTCAAGATTAAAGTTCTACAATGCTGCAGCAGATCTTAAGGATAGTATAGCCATTTGCATTAGTACAATTCCAGCATAATACTTGTCGAAAAGATCAGGACTGTTTAGCTGCAAGAACGGTTAAATAAGTGTATTTAGCACTAGAAAGATAGATAAAACGGATAATATATACAAACAGATGAAAAGGTTAAATAAGTGTATTTTAGCACTAGCAAAATATGTGATATGTGTAATTGCGCTACATCTCAACTTTGGCTAATTACAAAATTATGCTAATTGGACCCAAATAAGCAATCGGTAATATAAAGTGAGCCAAAATTTTATAATTTTTATGAGACTATGCATATTTAGTCTAGTGCACAAAATTCTATAAAACTTGATCGATACCATATGTTACAAAGCAAATTACTAATCCCTAGTGAAATATGATGCACAGCCTAATCTTGTAATAGTAATGTTTTTTCATCGTGTAAACCCTTGACCTTAAAAAAAAGAATGAATAAGATCGTTAACTGACTAGATCTTAAACATTTTTCTTGTAAAGGATATGTTCCTTAGCTAATTCCTAAGCAACAATAATGAAACCCTGATTTTGAACACTAGTGTAATATGCGAAATAAATTCAATATGCTAAGAAGAACAATATTAAAGAATCACAAAAGAACTTTATATTTATAACTATGAATCCCTAGGTTACAGATACAAAACTATGATTGCTAACGATCTCTATTGATCTGTAGTAGAACTATATCTACCATAACTAAGCCGAGGTTCCTTTTATGAGACTAAGGAAACCTTAATGGGCTTTACAAAAAGCGTAAATAGATGTCATACATTATCTTTCCAAAGATATCACAATGCATCTCTCTAACTTAACTAGACTTCTGCAAAGCAACTTAACTATTACATAACCAACAACTTTATAATTAACTACCATACTAACTATGCTAACTCTTTTTTTCCTACCCCCAAGTAACCCCTTAACAAGTGTACTTGCAAAAACAAACTACATAAAACCAGAATAAAGTCTAGTATACATAATTCCCCAACAATCATACCCCTAAACTTGAACTTTACTTGTTAACTTCAAGTTTCTTCAGTTTTCTTTAGCTTGAGCTTTTGAGGATTGTATCCAAACACTCTGTCAGATCTTGATCTTGATCTTTGATAATTTTGACATCTTCAGCTATTCATCTTTATTAGCAACATGTCTTCTCAGCAACACAGCAACATCCTAACTAAGTTGGACTTTTGTAGTTTTTGGCAAACTACCAGCCTCAATGGATTTGATATTCCTTTTACCATGATCCGTTTGCTATGGACTAGTTAATGCTTCATTACCGTAACAAGGTGCAATGATAACCTTAATAGTTTTTAGCAAACAATCAGTGTCAACGGAATATGAGATCTCTTAACCAGTAGCCGTATAGCTCTGGAGTAGCACCAATGCTTAGTGCAGTACCAATGGTTCTTGCGAATAGCCATATAGTTTTTGGTAAACTATCAACCATTAACAGATTTAAGAAGTCTTTACCAAAGTTGTTTGCTTTGGACTAGCCAGTTTTTGATGTCTGTTAGACAAGGGAACTGATGAAGACCATGAGTTTTGTTTTTCTAACCCAACACATAAACAATCCTTTCCAACTCCATACAGCTTTCCAGATAACCAAACCATACTTTTTCTACTAATAAATCCCAATTATAATCTTAAACCTGCTTGCTTCACAATTATTTTCAAAATTTTGATACAAACTTTCACCATTGTTCCATCTAAACTTATCTATATGCATACTTTACATGCATCATTTGACAATGGATAATTTTCTATCTGCAAACAAATAGATAGTAGATGCATCCCAAGTTAGGCAATGTAACTAAACAAGAAGAATAATACCTCCAATTAATCATCTTCTGTAGAAGTTAGTAAAACTCCAGATTGCTCATCACTAAGAGTGGATCAAAACATGGTCTTGCGATCACCCAAAGTACTGCCGTCATGACATCTCTTCATGTACTTAATTGCTTCATACTTATTTATCACCAATCTGTACAACTCTGTAAGATCATCTCTTGAAAAGTCTTTAAGTATGGCTCCAAAACTCATATAAATTTTATCAGAACCATCTCTTCTTATGATATGATAAACAGCCTTTTGTCCTGATAGAGGAATGATTTTCCAATCAACAATACTAGGAAGTTTTGTAGCAGTTGTAATAGCATCTATTCCAATATCAGAATCTGATGAAGCACTTGTGACTTTATCCTTCATGAATGCTTCCTTTTCTTCTTCACTTCCATCCTGTGCAGTCTTGTCAATATGTATTCCTTTCCTTGCCTTTTGTTTCCTGATTTTACCTCTCTTCTTTATAGACTTCTTAATTTCTTCTTTCTTAGCAATCACTGGCTCTGTAATACTTTCTTCTAAGACCAAAACCTCTTCAATGGTCTTTTGTTTCTTTGAAACTTCTTGCTCCAACCAGCTGAACACCGATGTCTCATTTACTCTTTCATCATTCCAGTGGCAACATTCAAAGTTTTTCAATACTCTTCACCAGCTATTTCAAATTTAGACTTGAGCCCAATTACCAAACATAAGTTTCTTCAATAATCAATTTCCATGAGTCTTTGATTCCTTGAATGAAAGTACTCATTTAATTCTCTTTGTTGTGCCGTGTCATTGGCTTGCTCCTTTTGCTTAGCCTTTTTGTTTTAACATAGAATTATCTTTTTTTCCCTGATCTATCATTTCCTCCATCCTTTTTGCAAAATCTTCACTATTCGCATACTTTCTCCTTGTAGCTCTATCAGTTCTTTACAATTTGCTTCCGTTTTGCTCTGATGGTAACCCAATCCTCTTCTTATATAAATTAGCAGGCTTCTTGAACTTCACTTTTCTATTCTTTTGTTTGTTTGATAATTCTTATCCTTCTTCTGAAATCCTTTTAGCTAGCAAAGCATCCAAAATGAACTTGTCTTGCAGCCTCTTCCTCCTGTAATGATTGCAATCTCATGGCTTTTACAAGACCAACTTCTTCTTGTTGAATTTGTCCTTTTGTTCTTTTGATAGCTTGAATTTCTTCTGTAGTCATTGGAGCTTTTCTTTCTCTTTGACCTTTAATTAGAGAATGATTGTGACGATTAATGGTTTGAATGCACACTAGGAGTACTAAAACTGTCCACTACCATACTAACATCTAAGCTACCAGTATTAAAATCCTCATTGCTAGTATTACAATCTTCATTGCCAGTATTAAAATCCTCATTGCATATCAGCATCCAAATCAATACTAATATCTTTTTCAATTGACTTTGACCTTGTTTTCCTCTTATATCTTATACCCTTAATTAGTTACTTCTGCTTTCGAGATAAAGACCTGTGATAAGGTTTTAACTGCTTTCCAAAGTTGTAGGACAAATATCTTCTCTTGTACCTCCCCTGAAGCACTAATTTTGTAGTGTCACAAAATCTGTATCTTTTTTTTCCTTCATAGACTCTATGACCAAAGAAACTAGAGGATCAACAACAAGTATCTTAAATTTGCCTTCGTCACCCTACTTATCTGTTTTCTTCATCCCTGAGTCAGAATACCACTTTCTGTTTCTTTCTTTCAAGGCTACTTTCCATAGACTTCACTCTTTGCAACTAGAGGAGAACTGCTTTCCCATATGGTAGCTTTGTCATGATGCAAGCTCTTTCTCTAAATTAGCATCCTGGAGACTAGCTTAGGTAACAAGGACTAGTCAATTCCTTTAGTTGCAAGCTGTCCTATACACGTCCAGAAGTGTGACCTTCAAGAGAGTGCTTCATGGGACCTGAGTGAGACTCATGTATGTTACCACTGTCCCAACCCAACATCTAACCAGAAGCTATTATAGTGTATCTTCCCTCAGTACCAACACCTCACACCTAAGGTGTGGCCTCATCTGCTACAATGGGTGAAGGTAGGAACCCCGAGACTGACCAATCTCAGTATCCCTGTCTGTGATTGCCTAGTGGTGAAGATTATAGAAAGTGATTCCATTGGTAGATGGAATTATTGGTTAAGATGTGGATGAGACTGGATTAGTAGGTGTGTGTTGGGGTTCAGCTGGGATTGCTGAGCCTTCACATTGATCCTCAGCTGCACCTGCCAACATTGCAGGCAGCAATGGTACATAATCCCCTGCATATCCCCTTTTCATATTGCAAAAAGCTTTTTAGTCAAAGTTGGGGCTAAATACTTTCTATTATTTTCAGTAAATGATACCAAAATCATTTTGCAAAATCTGGGGGGGGGAGGGGGGGGGGGGGGGGGGGGATACATTAGAAATTTAGTATTACTCTGCTATGTTATGAACCATGCCACAAAAATCAACTTTGAAAAATTAAATAAACCCTATTACTAGATAGACATATCAATGCAGTAGCAACAGACAGCCCAAATTGATCCCATCCACCAGACTTAGGGCTTAGGCAGTGTAGAATGGTGTGAATTAAAATTTCCATTGGGGTGTAAAATTCTTTTTCTAAAAAGTTAATTTACCCTCAGAAACATACCCCAATGTTGTCAACCCATCATAAATGTCAGCATCCGGTAGATTACTAAACATGCTACATCACCAATGAATTTTACTTCTTACATATGCCTCAGTAATAGTATATCCTTAATATATAATAGATGCTAACAAAAATTCTTGAGTCCCATAAGCAAGTGTCTGACTGAGCACAGCCTACTCAAACTTTAGACTAGTTGGGGGAATCATAGATAGTGGGATTATGATATAAAAGGCATACCTTCAGAAGTCCCATTGAGAAAAACCACTAATCTCTAAAACCCACACTTTTCCTTGGGTTTCTTGAAGAAAAGCGACCATGTTATGCTTGTCTGAATACTTTAAATTGGCTATCTTGAGTTCTTGATGAATAGAAATTGTGAATAATCAAGTATGAGTGCTGGGTTTGGTTCGTGTAAGTAACTAAGTACTGGTAGAGAAGGGCAATTGAATTTATATTAATGAGAAACATGGTTTTGGATTGGACACACTAAAAAGTAGTTTCTTTATAGTAAAGAAAGATGTGTTAATGAATAAAATTTAGTAATTAACCAAATGAGGAAACCTGATATGAGAGTAATGGCCGAAAAAATTCTAAACGTAATAATTAAAACAGGGAAAACCAAATTTACCTCACAGCACTAACGTCATAATACCAGTATTAATATTGGCTTTCAGAATTAAGTTTTTAGTGTAACCCTTATTTAAATGACAATAGGCACATAAACTAATTCTACCATAATTAACTTGTAGCCTACCAGAAGTATCTTGTAGTCTACCAGAAGTATCTTTTCTCTAGTAGAAATAACTTACAGACCAGATATGTGAAAAGCTACCAGCACATCTTCCATCCATCCTCAATTCCATGCATGTCCTGAGAGAGTTAGTCCAAAAACAAGAAAAAAGACTATAAGATGTTTTTATAAGGCAATATTAACCTGAACTAAACAATTATAACTACCAGAATTAATACCCCTGCAGTATTAATCAACTACAAGTACAAACTTAACAATTAACCTCCCCTCAATATACTACAAATTTAACAACCGCAATGCAAACCCCCAAAAGTTAAATCTTATAGGACATCAAATCCTTTGGAGAGAAGTCTGCAACAAGTTAGAGTCTGTGTGAATCTTGATAACAAACTATCAGTCTTTTCTATAGCAATCTCTGATAAAACAAATCGAATCACGATATGCTTGGATCCCTACAATGACAACAGGATACTTGATAACATATATAGTTTTCTCATTATCAATAATGATTTTGGTGTTCATGAAACTAAAACCAAATCCTTCATTTGAATTCTGATATCCATATACTTACCCACAACATTTAGCTAGCTGCAACATATTATGCCTCAGTAGTAGAATTTGCCACAATAGTCTGCTTCTTGCATTGCCAAGATATCAATCTTCTACCAAGAAGTTGATAGCCTCCTATTGTTGATTTTCTGTCATGGCTGGCTCCTCCATAGTCACTGTTAGAGAAAGCTTCTAGTTCAAAATGTGAATCCCTAGGATATCATAACACCAAATTTTAGTTAATGTATTCAGTAACTACAATTAAGTGTGAGAGCATTTAGAGTGACTTAAAATCTATGCACAGCCACAAACAGCAAACATGATGTCTGGCCTTGATGCATTGTCCACAATACATCAGGGAACCAATCAAAAATCTAGAACAAAGACATCGTAAATCTTCACCATCTTCATCCTTGACTAGAGCTTATTAACTTCAATAGGAGTAGTAGCGTTCCTGATGACCAAAAATCAAACTTCTTAAGGATGCAGCTACATACATATTCCTGACTATTAAAGATTTCCCATGAGGTTTTGTGTCATGAAGTTCCCAAAAAGAAAGTGAGTCAACCCCGTCGCTCATTTGGAATCTTTATGCATACAATCTTCAAACCTGTAAACATAGACTTCTTATGTAAAAGCAAAAAATAATGTCATCTCATAAAAAACTTGGACTAACAAATTCACTTCTTATTTTTCTTGAAAACAATGTCTTTGTCCCATGGAACCCACCTGAAACGTTTTTTTCCATCAGAAAAAAAAAAGTTGGGTCCTAATACCAAGCTCAAGGGGCTTGATTAAGGGACCATAAAAGCTTTGAACACCTTAAAACTTTGTTTGGAATTGCAGATCAACAAATCCCTAGAGTTGATGGACATACACCTCCTCTCAATAGTGTCATAGAGGAAATCACTTTTAACATTATTAGGTAACATGTAAAATCCCATGTATGATCAGACGGCTAAAAAAAACCCTGAATGCCTCTATCTTCACCAGTGCAAAACCTCAACATAATCTATTTCCTTCCTCTTTCTAAAACCTTGTGTTACAAGCCTTGGCTGTTAATTTCACAACAATACTCTCTTATTCCCTTTTATTCTTGAAGACCCACTTTGGCCAATTGCCTTTTTTCCCAAATGGCAAATCAACAAGTATACCAACTTCTGAATTGAATGCAGTAATTCCTCTTGCATTGCTTCAACCCAGCTCTCATCTTGTAAGGCTTGTGATATATTCTTGGGTTCTTCTTAGGAGAGAAAGCATGCTAACAAACAGTTCTGATGATCTTTGTGATTAGTTCTATTCTATTTGGAGATGTAGCTCACCAATGCTTGTTGTGCTAAAGAAGCCTTTGAATACTTTCCGTCTAATTTGAACTGTTGACTTAGGATTTGCCTAAATAAGAATCTTTTGATATTCTTATGAATTTTGGAGTGTGGAATATGACTGGCATTGTTTTGTGTCTATCCATGATGTTGAAATCATAGGCTTCAATTTGAATAGCCAACATTTGAAAAGTGCAATCAGAGATCCATCTTCTAAATAGGCATATTTGAGATCAATGGTAAATAGCATTAGGAGAGTAGATTCAATCAATAGTAATTTTTTCCTCCAAGATAACAAATATGATTTAACAGCATTGCACCTATGGTAATACTAGCAGCACTAACAAGCGTTGTAGTAGTAGTAGCAAATACCTATCAGTACTAAGTTTGTTAAATACTAGTATCTGAGCTGCCCTCTTTTAGATGCAATATTCCTCTTTACTTCTTCAAAAAGCTTGTCTTGTGCATCATCAAGAGCTTAGCAACCACTTCTTGAGCAATCATCTTCTCAAGTTCATCATGCAGAACTTGTTCATCTTCTGTCATCTGATGTTGTCCTTCCTTGTCATCTTCTGAATCTTGTACATCATTGTCTTTAGGAGAACTTTCAGAAGGTTTTTCATGTGCAGCTGGAGCAACAGCTTTCTACTGGGAATCCTTGACTATGAGGGTTAATGGAATCATGATATGTATTCCTGAGTAGGTTCTTTATCTTTTCCTGATGAACCTACAACATAAGAATCTTGTGTTCACGCATCCACATTAACCTGATTTTCTATACTAACAGGAATATAGTTCATTGTATTGGTTAGAAAATCAGCACATGTTGAGGGGGAGCTTTTCTGAAATGCAAAAACAATCGGGTACTAAACACTTTGATAGTTATATCATAAGTACCTGATTGAGTTTTTCAACAGTGATTTTATGGCAAGGTGAACTGTACCAAAAGACTGACCATGTATTTACTTTTATCGAAGTTATAAGGATGGTAAGGTTAGGTACTCGTTCCCATGATCCTGCCAGAACCGGAGGGATCTACCCAGGGACAATCCACTAGTTAGTACAGAAGTCCTTAGGTATGATTAAAAGGAGTAAATGTGAGAACAAGGGAATAGTGCCGACTGAGATGGAGCTAGTACTGGAATATACCCAACAAGGTGCTAGTCATGAAGTCTCGGTAAGCACTGAAGGGGTTGAGGAATGAAAAAGAATTGTACAGATAAAGGGTGTGAAGAAAGAAGCCCTCCATACACTTAGGCAGAAACCGGGTCAATACATATGCTGTCAGAATCACAAGTTGATTGCTGACATTGAAGACGACATCATGGACCCAGTGATGCAATGCACAACCCTTCCCAGCCATTCGAGTTTCTCTTGAAAGAAACTTGTCTCATTTGTCACGGAGACTAAACATGCAATCTACTGTCTCACTCACTCCGAGTAAGTCGGTATTGAAAAGGTGGCAGTCAGCTCCAGCCTTCGATCACTAATATCAAAGCGCACTTTCGAGTCTAGAGCCAAGAGATCATCAATTAATCTCGTTAGGACACATTTCCATTTATCTTGTCTTTCACACACTGTGGAAACAAGGTTATCTTAAGAGTCCTACGCATTATCCTTGTGATATTGCCAGAACATCCGAGTGATACGAAGGTATTCACTATGAAGATGGAAATCCTGCTAGAGCCTACATCAAACAAGCTCTAGGTAGGTGACTTGTGCGATTCTACAAGAATCAAACTTGTGTCAACTGGAAAGAAACGATGGTGCGATTCTACGTGAATCAAACTTGTTCCAGCATAAGAATTGACGGTTATTGAACATTTGACAACCAATCAAAACTATCGAAGTGTTACAAAATATTTTCATAATTAACACTTAGACTGATTTTTCAAATCAATTTTCTCTTTATTGCTAACTGTTTCATTACAGGATCATTTAAAGATGGAGATGGAGATGGAGATACCCAGTTCCAGTAATGTCAAGTTAATAACCGAATGCTCAGACACGACCTACACTTGTTATGAAGTTATGAAAGATCTCATAAAGGTGTCAAAGCTTCCGCAAACTCTGATATCATATTCTTCTTCACAAGTGCACAAGATGGCAATAAATTACTAGATGATGAGAGATTAAGTTTGGCTGATGATCTCAAGAAAGCTCATGATCAAAATCAAAACAAGTCAAAGTGAACAAGCTCAATTGTTATCTAAAGATCACTACAACAAAGTTCTAGATGTAACATGAAGAATCAAAAGACTGCAAGATGTAAGTGCTTAAGTCTACTGTTTTTAAGGGTGACCTCCCTTAGGGGGAGATTGTTAGATATGAGTAAAAGACTCGGTCACCCCGTATATTTATTGTTTATAATAGTTTGTAGTTTAATAGTTAATATTATGTCTTTCGGTTTTAAGCCGGGTACTAATACCCGGTATTTTGTAAAAACTATATAAGCCTCTTCCAACTTTGGAAGAGGCAAGCTAGTCATTTATTCTCTTTTCATAGAAACACGATTTCTCTCTCTAGAAAACTCTCAGAAGTGTTTCTCTCTCTAGAAACTAGCTAAACCACTCGAATCATCACCCGTGTTAAATTGGTCTAATATCACTACTAGTTTGTGCTATTTTTGGGGCAAATGGTCTAACAGTACTAACAAACCTAGCAGTACTAACTGGCCTAGCAGTACTAACTTTGTGAACTGCTCTTTTCTCATTTTGCTTAACAGGAGTAATCAAACCTGTTCTTGTTAGTACTCCTGATGGGACAAAAGTCTTTCTTAAATGAGGGTATTTTGAAAAAATTTGATGATTAACCCTTTTAGTATTATCCCATACTGGTTTGTCCACCCTTGGACCAGTATTGACCACAGTTTTTAGCTTAGGTTCTTGACTCTGTTTGTCATGAAAATTACAATCTTTGATCAAATGGTCAGTACTTTTACAGACAAAGCAAGCTTTTATTTTCTTAAAACCAATTCCTTGTTTCTGAGAAGTTTGACCAATTTTATCAACTCTAGTTTTAACTGTTTGAGTCTCATTAGTCTTAACAGGACTAACTGTTTGCACTTCAGACACATCATCCTCATCATCTGAGTTCCAATCCTCAATGATAACTTTATCTCTGTTAACTGATTCATAGACTGTCTTAGGTTTTTGAGTATTTGCTTCATTTGTTTTACCTACAGTCTCACTTGTTTTAGTATTAAGATCAGTTGTTTTTGACTCAATTATTTTCTTCCTAATGGAATATTCATCTAAACCTGCAAATGATATGTCAGCTCTTGAGGTTAGGAAGTTTCCTGTTATATAAGGGAGAACAGCATGAAACCCATCTGCTTTAGAGAACCTATCATTTTCTGGTGTGTTCTCTTCATCACTTGATCTGACATCAAAAACACTCAAACTAATCTCACTATCAGTTTCAGAATTGTTACTCATTTCATTCAATTGTGTGCCATATCCTAAACCAGTTTTATCTCTAGCACTCATTTGACTGTTGAGTAATTCATCAAGATTCTTGGACGATTCTTCCCATTTTTCTATCTTTAATTTTAACTCATCTCTTTCCTTAACAACTTTCTCTAATTCCAGGTTAAGGTTGTTAATTTTTATTTCTCTGCATTTAAGCTCATAGTTTTGAAACTCATATTTTTCACCCCAAGCCAGTTCATTCTTTTCATGTACAAGTATCCTAGATTCTAGTGACTCTAAGGCTAACTCATAACCCTGAATTTCTAGTCTTGCTCTGCTATGTTTTTCTCTTTCACTATCATAATTCTTTTGAAGAGTTTTAAAAGATTCAAGACATTGTTTAGAACATTTTTGTACCTCATTGTCAGAAGAACTTGATGAGCTTGAAGAAGAGATTGCCATTAAAGCATAGTTGACTGGTTCTACTTCAAAATCATTACTCCAGTCATAGCCTCCTAGACCATCTTGAGCCACCAGTGCCTGTGATGAAGATTCATTTGTTGGTGCATTGCTCCTGCCATTGTCACCATAAGATCTTCTCCCTTGATTCCTTCCAGATCTGCATTCCCTAGCAAAGTGCCCTTTTCTGTGACAGTTGTAGCACTCAATTTTTGATTTATCAAGAGAAACAGGTCGTTTTTCTTTGAAATCCAAGTTCCTTCCTGTCTTCTGAATGAATTTCTTCACTCTGACAGTCAACATAGCCACCTGCCATCTAAGATTCAATTCTTCTAGGTCATATTCATCAATCTGCTAAAAATTCTCATTTTCAAGTTGAGGACTGGTTATTGGTTGTGCAAAGAAAGAGCACGCTACATCATGAGCACATGGGGTAGTTGAAACTTGACTAATTCCTCCAGCAGTACTAACCTTAAAATTTCCACTAGTAGTACTAACTTCATTAGTACTGCTAGTATTCTTAGAAGAAAGAAATTCCAAGTTCTGAGAAGTAGAAGTGGAACTTGAAGACCTTTTCATCTCATCTTTATAGACCCTAAGGTTGTTGTAGAGGTCATGAATATCAATCTCATCAATGTCTGGCTTATTTCTCATGATTAGAGCAATTTGATTCCATGAAGGAGGAAGAATTCTTAGGAACTTTTGGTTGATATCTTCCTTTGATATTGGAGCACCATGAACCTCCAATTGACTTATGAGTTTTTGGAACCTAACATAAGCCTTATCCAGACTTATCATTTGATGTTTTAGAACATTCCTTCTACATCTTTATAGAATTCCTCAATTTCCTCCAAACCTTGCTTTGATTGCAGCCTAGAGAGATTTACCATCTGCAACATTGTGAAACTTGAGGAGGTATTTATCGGGTATTGCTAAAAGCAAGATGCTCTTAACTCTTTCTTTGATCCTTTAGCAGTTAGTTGTTTGGCAGTCTAGGAGCAGGAGGAGGCCATGTTTTCTCAAGTGGTGCAGGCTCTTCCTCTAGATCTTCATTGACAATAACATCCCATAGGTTATGGTCTGTGTGACATATATATTGTCGCATTCTCATGCTCCAAATATCATATTCTCCCTTCTTAATGATAAGGATTTTCATTGCTATGATAGTTGGTGTAGGAGTGTCTTGTTCTGCCATCTTACAATTGAGTTCTTCTTATTTAGAGTTTCAACCTAGCTCTGATACGACTTGTTGATCCTGTTTATAATAGATCATTTGTTAGCTTGTTGAAGCTTTTAGTCACCTTAGATAAATCTAAGACAACTAAGGTTGAAACCTTGACGATTATGTATATATATATATATAATAAATATTATATATATATTATATATATATATATATATTTATTATATATATACTATGCGGAATCTAGTATATAGACTCAAGAAGAACAATAAGATATAACACAAAGAAGCTCTTAACTCAATTATAATGCTCAACATAACAAAACAACTATATTTCATGCCTAACAACTATTGTGTTTTTCTATCTAACAATTCATATCTCTAACTATGCCGTAAGGGTTCCTTTTATACACTAAGGAAAACCCTAATGGGCTTACAAAACGTGTTAAGAGATAATGCATATCTATTCCTAATTTATCTCATGCATATCTCATAAGCAGTACTAATACAATACACTAGCAGTACTAATACTAACTAAACAGTACTAACTATTACCGGCAGTACTAACACTGTACTGGCAGTACTAACACTGTACTGGCAGTGCTAACTATAAAGCTAGCAATACTAAAGACTCAGACTTATTTCTTCAATTTTTTATTAACAGCATTAAGTCTTCACTAGCAGTATTAATCTTGAGCCAACAATATTAACCTGTAGAAGTTCAGAATCCCAACAGCAAGTATGCTCTTCCGTAGGCATTGTTGTTTGCTCTTGAGCACTGACTTTTGTAGTGCCCTTTCTCTCCGAAAGCATGACAAGTTACTGACACTGGCTGCAGGTTTCTTATAGTGGCTGGCCCTTTGTTTCTGTAGTTCCTGATCTGGTGACCTACCTTGTTGCAAGTCTGACACTTGACAGTGCAAGGTCCTGTATAATGCAGGGTGCATTTCTTACATAGGGGAAGGCTTCCAGTATACCTATTGTTTTTAGTTGGGGCGGCAACATAAGCCATGACAGTTTCTTGCCTTCTATTCTATTGTTGTTAGTGATCATTGTTGCGGTTGTTATTGTTGTTACGGTTATTCTGGTAGTTGTTGTTGTTGGTGAAGGTTCTTTTATCATCAAACTTTTGTTTGTACTCATTGGTTCCTTGCACAGAATTATGCTTTATTACCTTATCCATTAACCTTTGGGTTATGGTATTGGCTTCCTCCAAAGTTTTAGGCTTTGAAGCGTTAACATTTCCTTCAATACTTCAAGGTAATCCCCCTATAAAGACTTCCATAAGTTTCTCAAAATTTAGTACCATAGTTGGACATAAAACTGCCAACTCCTGGAATCTTCTAATATAAGTCTTGAGGTCATTCCCTTTTACAGTCAGATTGTAAAATTCATCTTCCATTTTCTTGACCTCGGTTCGGGGACAATACTTCTTTATTAAGAGCTTTTTAAATTCCCAGGAAATTTTGTAAGCTTCCTCTATTCCAATAGGCTGGGCAAATGAATTCCACTAGGATAAAGCTTCTTTAGTTAGAATACGAGTAACAAATTTCACTTTGTAGTCCTCGGTAAAGTTTCTACGGATGAATACCGATTCAGTTCGTTCAAACCAGCGGATGAGACCAACAGCGCCTTCCGTACCTTTGAAATTGAAAGGTTGGCAGCTCATAAACTCTTTGTAGCTACATTTTCTTGCTACAGGAGTTCCACTCTGTCCGGTGTTCCTATTAGTATTATCAGTATTTTCCATGGTAGCAGCTTGTGCTTCCAGAGCTGCGGCAACACTATCAGCAACTAATTTCATGATGGCAGCCTGAGTCATGGGTGGTGCTGCAGATTTTAGTGTCCTCTT
Organism: Tanacetum coccineum; assembly: GCA_026074375.1. Taxonomy (NCBI): domain Eukaryota; kingdom Viridiplantae; phylum Streptophyta; class Magnoliopsida; order Asterales; family Asteraceae; genus Tanacetum; species Tanacetum coccineum. The sequence goes on along the minus strand of BQNB010086613.1, from coordinate 3,230 downwards.
GGGAGCCATTATATTAACATTTACAAGACAACACAAAATAAGAATATATCATTGTATGGATTCTTATTTAGTATAAGTCTTAACAAAGAAATACACATCCTTTGATATTACATTGCAGAATATAACAGAAAATTTTGGGAATAGACACTCTAACAAGCATATAACTCATTAGGTTTCTTGGGGACTGGTTCACTTCTCAATGGTTTCGATATGATCCATAACGAGTTATCTAATTCTGTAAAGATAGACTCATCTGGAAGTCTTAGATTCCAAAATTTTTATGCTCAATGTCTTGATTATTAATCATATCCATGATATCTGGGTACAAAGGTTTGAGAAAACCAGGTGGTAAGAGATCTATAGTAACCTAGATTCATAAAGATACAATACATCACACTACAGAATATATGATAGACAACCACGACATACATAAATCGGTATCATAAAACAGCGAGGTATAATGGAATCACAACTTCATTATGTCATAAACAACTTGTCTACATATTTTACATAATCAAAATTTGATAAGTGTCGTTATTTATGACACGCATCCTGTGATTGGATTCTAAACAAAAGCTGTAAATGACAAGGATCTAGTCTAGTAATCTGGTGGTCCTCCCTTGTGGTTCTTGAGCTCATGGATCGTGTCCAGAAGATTCTTTATATCTGATCGGTGGCGAACCTGGATATCCTTGATGAGTATCCCTAGAGTAAAAGTCCTGACGCGAGAAATAACAATCTCGTCGTCATGTCCCATTTTCTTTCTCTACAATCCAGCAATTTGGGCACGGGCTTCTTGAAGTTCGGTTTCTAGTTGGTCAAAATCTCGTTGTATGACTACTCAACCATTACCAAGACCTTCTATCTTATCTTCCATGTGCTATATGCGCTCAAGAGAGAGCTCATCTAAGTGATTCAAAATAGTCTCAATCTGTTCCTCATGGCACTCCAGACTCGTCTTATGAGAACTTTCTCCAATCTCAAATACTTGATGTAGGGCGGAAGTAGATTAGCAAAAAAAGAAAAAAAAAAAAAGAAAAAAAAAGGTAAGAAAAAAAAAAAAAGGAAAAAAAAGAAAAAAAAATAAAAGGAAAAGAAAAAAAAAATAAAAAAAAGAAAAGAAAAAAAGAGGAAATCAAGAACGGGCTCATTTCTGAGATGGTAAAATCTCTTCAGGAAGAAAAAAATCTCAAAGATCAAACATTGGTGATAGTGGTAACACTAGAGATGGAGGCAAAACAGTTGGTGGAGCAATAGGAGCTCGTGGTGATGGAATAGCTAATTCATTACCAGTAGCATTATATGCTTGCATGACCTTTATATATGGATCATTGTGGAAAGGTGAGATGACTAGCGAGGCCAAAAGATCTTTAGATAAATCCTCTGAAGGATCAGAAGAAGTGTTTCCCGGTGAGGCTGGGGAATAGTTTAGTGAAGCCAGGGTATAGTCAGGAGTATTTATAGAGGAAAAAGCATCCTCAACATCGGAATCAGATAGGATAATAATAGGGTGGGTGGATATAGACATAACTCTGTAACAACCCAGTGGAAATAACATAAGTTATTTATATAATAGTTATGTATCATTTGTTAAATAAATCTCAATATATACTATTCAGGAAATGTAGTGGCACGGAGGACTTTCTTGGATGGAAAATAGTTATAGTTTAGGTTTTAACCTTGTTCTCTATAACTTATGAGCTCTGATGCCAATCTGTAACACCCCGATAATTCACATAGCAGCGGAAGCTAAATTGGAGGTATTAGTTCATGAATCAACAATCATAATCATAGAAAATGACTCAAATGAGATGTTTTGGAAAATTTAGTTATCATTCATTAACATATCAGAGTTTTACAAAAGGAGGTCCCAAAAATACATTTAAAACATAAAGATTCAATGATAACAAGTTTGGACGTCTTCAAGTCCATGCCACTCCGTGCCTTAGATTTGCTTAATTACCTGAGATAAACATGCTAAAAGGATCAACACAAAGGTTGAGTAAAATTCACAGGTTTGCAATATAATGGTTGAATACAAGTTTATGTAATAGGTAATAATTACAACGAATACAATTATCATAGAAAATAATATTATTGCTCACGTTAACATGGAAGTCATATCAGTGACATTTAAGGAACGAATGTCCTTCTGGAAAGGTAATTTGTCAAATTACCATTATTCTCAAATATAGTGCACTTGGTTACCTCACTGGTAAATACAAACGGGATTCGTCAACCCCGATAGATCTATCCACAATATTCGCATTCACACACAAGTGATTAATGGTTCATGATATAAAGGATATTGGCAATGGAGGTAACTTACGCAATAATATATCAGGATAACATACAGTTGGAAAATATTTGTATTCATGGTTTATAGCAAGTATCTCCCCACGGGGTTTGGAAAAACATATAAAGGTGGGACTATAAACTCACCTTAACAGGAAAATCTGATTGATTTCAAAAGTGACTCAAATAGAAATAAACGGCTTCGTCACGCAACCTGGGGTAATATGTCAAGTCCTAGTTTTATATTTCAAAACTTTATTTCATAAAGTTTAACGTAAATATTAATTTGGTTTATTAACTTGTGAAAATATCGTATCACTGTTCGGGCTATTGTAATTCAGAGGTCATGTAGTAAACGTTTGAGGAGCTAGGACACTTAAAATCGTAAATCTAGCAACTCGTCAAAACGTCTACCCAAATGAAATCCCCTTACATGAAATTCTCTAGTAACGTGATACGTTATAGTTTAAATGATAAGATTTTATCTTTTTAAGTTTTTTCAAAAGCTAGTATATGATAAATTATGTTAAATATATAACATAATTTGTTTAAAAATGTTTCGATCAATGAATGAAACGATAAATGTGTCGGGTTTTTAATAAAATCGAGTCTTATAATGTTTAAATATATTTTTATTTTATATATAAAAATGTTACATTTTACACCCTTAAGAATTCGAAAATGGCAATATATACCCTTTGTATAAAATATTTTACAATTTAAACCCTTTTATATATATTTTAAAGATTTAACCCTTAACTTTAGTGTTTGGCAAAATAGGCCCTTATAGTTTAATGTTTAAGATATTTATAGTTTTGGCCCAAAAAGTATTACAAGTTTCAAAATATACAAGTTTTACCCTTAATGCATCATGCATTTGCATTTTTAGTCCAAATTTCACATACTTTGCATTTTTGAATTTAATTTCATTTAGC
>BQNB010086612.1:0-22387 GCA_026074375.1 Tanacetum coccineum | reverse complement strand
AGCTTAAAGAGTAAATGAGAGCTTATTAGCTTATTAGGTAATTTCTAAACACATGTTTAACCAATTTGCATAAAACTTAATGTAACATTTCTCATTTTCGTGTCATTGTACGACTATATTAATGATCACTATTTATTTTAGTCCGATACGCGTTTACTTTTAATGTTTACTTTTAAAGCTAAACCGCGTAGACTAGAAATAATCAATAAATGTAAACGGTCACCAAATAAATTAAGGGTTGCATCAACCAAGTAAGAAATAATTATTTTGAGAATAATTATGTACTTTGCGTATTTTATTTTTATTGGTCACGTAAAAGGGTTACGTTTCGCGATAAAATACATTTGGACGCACCCCGGAAATACCTAGACTTACCTAGACTCAAACCAATACCCACTTTGAAAACCTAAACACAAAATTTAATCAAGTTTTGTGTTTATATCCCTCTAATGCCGAATGTGGGCAAGTAAACTTGTATAAAAATCGTCCTTGGTGATTTAGTTACTAGCAAATCTCCCTAATGATCCTTAGCAAGTACATGTACATCCTTGTTTCATTAAATATGGGTACTAATGGTCCCCTAATGATGCTTGACAGCTTGATCATTGGGTAATAACCCATTTCCTTTGTTTTTTGCTCTCCTTGTGTCGCGAACTTACAAAGAAATGAACTCAAAACCCAAAAGTTTTCCTTAGCTAAGCAAACTCTTGTACACTTTTGCTCATTAAAGCTATGTACTTTTGGTTGGGTTTAGCAAAAACCATGAGTGATTAACTAGAACTCTTAAAAACCGCCCCCTAGGCACGATTCGGTTTGTGTGTGTGGACTAGGAGACTTTAACTAGGACTTCTTATCCTTAAATGCAACACTACAACTAACACTTTAACAAAGTTCTAAACCTCTAAACTTCTCTCTAAAGGCTAAGAAACCTTTTCTTTCTTCTCTATACATTCGGATCTCCAATAGTACAAGCCAAAAATCGCGACCCATTAGATCACTAAGGACTTAAGACAACATCTTAAGGTCACGTACAAGGTTTTAAGGCATGTAATGCGAGCCAGAGGGTCGAGTATACCAAGTTTTGATGCTTAAAATTCAATACACTGTTTGGGGTGTGACAAGTGGGTTTACGTCTAAAGTTACCATCAAAGGATACTAGGACTATTTAAGTCATTATAGGTCTCTACGGGTGTCCTTCATACTCATATATCGTTAATTGATCTAGTTTAGCTTATTTTTACAGGTTTAAATCTACAAAGTTACGTGATAAATGCCTGGTTAACCCTATGCTTGGTTCAACGCACACTTTATGTCACAAAAACCACCTTGTGTTGTACCATGAACAAATAACTACACGTAAACTAGTGTTTGAAACGCACGACATTGAGGGTTATGGAACATATATTCGATAATAATAAGTAACGTTTGCATGTGGGGTCTACGATTAGAAAATGATAGGAACTTTATTTGATGATTAGAAACAATTTGACGAGTCATATGAACACGCTTAATAAAACCATTCGGGCCTCACTAGAACTCCTATCGGGTTTTTCTATCGAGTCCAACGCGAGCCCAATGCGAGCCCAATACGAGCTCATAAGCCACAATAAGCTAAACAGCTTATTCGTGTGCTTATACGCGGCTTAATGAGCTTAATATAGACTTAAGAACCTAAATGGACCCTTCGTATTTCTTTTAAAACCAAACGAACCCTTAACGGGCCATCTAGCCCATTAAACGAGTCCACAAAGAAAAGCCATACGCCACGAATATGCTCAATAAATTATTCGAGGAGCTTAAGCAACCAATTTAAGCCTTATAAAGATCCTAGGAAGGTCATTGGAACCCAAGGGGATTAAGGCTAAACCACCTAGAACCCTTACTGGGTTACTATCGGGCCCAATAGGCCCAACAATGTGCTTATTTGATTCCTATCGAATTAAGCCTACATATAGCAACGAAACCTCCTAAGGGCTTATTGACCTTCTTGTGCTCAAATGACAAGAATTACCCAATAGAGTTAGGTATGAGTAGGATGCTAAACAAGGATTAGTTGGAAATCTTAAGAGCTCATGTATGTAACTTGTTATTTTTTTCTCCCATAAGCTTCTAACCAGATTAATATACGTGTTGTTTTTGGAAACTAAACTTAAGTCAATAATTTTTATGTAATATATAGCAAAAATTTTAGTCTTAGTTCAAATTTATACTAGAATTTTTCAAAAAGAAGTCTTCTATATAAAAAAAAAGAAAAAAAAATGAAAAAATATATATGATGATAAAGAAAATAATTAAAAATATTAAAAGCTGTGGGTTGATAAAAGTTTACTACCTCTTGCCGGCTCACAACCGATGTGGTAGTCTTCTAAAGAAAGCCCATAGTAAGAATAAAAATCCGAGACTGATAAAAGTTTGCTGCATCTTGCCGGCTCACAACCGATGTTGCAGCCTTCTAAAAGGTCGAGGGTTATAGTTGCATAAATGTTTAATATTAAGTGTGAAATAATAAATAGATTTCTTTTTGTTAAATTCAAATATGCTTTTGCACTTTGACTATTTTATTTTAATAAGCTATGAATATTCGGGAAACCTGAGAGTTTTTGAAACCTAAGGTCCGTGAGTCCCAACACTAGTCTCTGTGGGGTGTCAAAAGCCTGGTCACTTAGCCGCAAGGTTGGGATGTGCCGAGACGAAAGTCGCTACATGGGATGATCTCGCCTTCAAACTCATTATTCTTAGGTAGAACGTGAAGCATAGTATGTTGCAAAATGTTAATCCATTGTTGAAATTCAAAATAGCACACTCACTTAAGATATAATAAATGTCGGGAGTGAAAAGTTCATAAGTTGCAAATATGAGTAGTGTTAGCATCTTAACTGATATTAACGGTGGATTTAGTTTTTAGTGGGTTTGGATAAGTGAAGTCAGGACGATGAACTTATCCTTTTTGGGGCAATTCTCGGATCGAATGCTTCTTGTTCTATGATCCCTAATAGTTATGGAATAATGAAAGTCGAATTTAATCTTAGTTTTTTTTCAATAAAAAAATGAAAAAGTTTTTGAAAAAATGGGAAATAGGGTGTTTTTATAACTTGTAATTTTTTAACTCTCTCCACAAAAATCTTTGCTACTTTTCAAAGAATTAGTTTGGAAAGTTTGAGGTATTTGGTTTAGAGCTTTAATATTGCGTGAGGACACGCAAACGCTTAGTTTGGAGATTTTTTTTGATATGTGTGAAAACACAATATCCGTTTTTATATAAAAATAACCCTAAAAAGGACAATATTATGCTTTAAAATGCTTGGAATATTGCTTGTTTTTTGTCTTTGTGATTGTGTTGGTATGATTTTGCAAATATCTCAAGAAAAACGGTTAAAAACCGGACTAACACGGACACGGGAACGGAAGAACACACAATAGGAGCGGAATAATGCTATCAAAAGTCAACATTGGTCAACTCAAGTCAACCTTCAGTCAAACATGGTCAACACAAAAAGACAAAATCAAAAATTCCCAAATCAGTCCCTCAAAGTTAACCAAATTACAAAAATAATCCCTAAACCCTAACGGTGTTAACTCTTATAATTATAAGAGTTAACACCCGTTAACTTTCTTATAACACAAAGTCTAAGCCCGAGCCCAAAAACTTGCCAAGCCCAAAACCCTTATAAACCCGAAGTTATAAACCCGGGTAAAAAGAAAAAAAAAGTTAAACCCCTGATATGTGTTTATTTATACATTAGAAATGACCCGAAAAAGATGCCAAATAAGCCAAAATATGCCAAAATGTATTGTGTATATGTACTTTTGGGTTAAATCATGCAGGAAAGGATAATGAAGACAAAACAAAGGAAAAGAAGCCAAAACGGATACGGGAATGAAGAAGTCAAGAAAGTCAACGGTCAAGAGTTATAAATTCAAGTGAAGTCGAGTTCAAAGCCGTGATAACCGAAACCCAACACCAAAACAAAACTCATATATCACCAACACCTTAAAACCTTCAAAGTGAAATGTCAAAATTACCCATATGCAAATTTACCTTTTTACCCCTTAGCCAAATTACCAAAATAACCCTACACCATATTTCATTTACACCCGGATTTCATTACACTAAACCAAAATAAAACAAAGCCCAATACCCTCAAATCACAACCCGTGACAACAAAACTTTTAACCCGGTCAAACCCACTCCAAGTCAACAGATCACACCCTTCTCCCCAACAACCCATAACAGAAATAACTAACCTCCATTTTGGCGGGAAATCAAACCCACACACAAATTTCAATCCCCGCTCTCATTAACCTTTACCCGAGCAATTAACCATGGTTTTTAGACTCAACCTAAGCTGTTAGACTAATCCCACCTCTCATACACTCCTCCCACTCCACGTGGCAGCCTCCCAATAGCTCATTCATGATCCGTGTGCTCTCCAAATAATCTAAGGGCTCATAATGTTTTGATTGAAAGCCAAGAAATCATCCAACGGCCACAAACCAAGAGAATAACACCTCACTCCTCACCCTAAAGCTCAAACTCACCTATAAATACCCCTACATTTCACACAGTTGAAGGCATCTAGGAGTAGGAGTAGATAGTAGTTTTTAGTGTTAAGTTTTTTTGTATTTTCAGCTTATGTAGTTTACTCTTCTCAGCTTAATGTACCCAAAGTTTCAAGTTTATTGTACTCAAGTTTTCTAGTGATAAAATCAAGCTTTCTTTTATTAAAACTGTTTTTACTTATAAGCTTTTTAATCTCTCAAATGTTTACTACTGTTCCAAAAGCTCAGCTTATTTCTCACAAGTCTATAAGCTTGTGATGGAGTTTAATTAAACCTTAATCATACTTAGAATTTAAAATCAGATACAAACCTTTGCTAATTGGACTTTTTGGACTTTTGGAAGGGAGGCCAATTATGGAAGGGTCTCCAAGGACTTAATTGGCTTATCAAAGATAAGCCGAGCTGTTCGAGTAGCTCTCGAGCCATTTTTGCTTTGTATTTAAGCTAAGGTTGATGTAAGTTTCCTCTTTACTTTTCTATCTAAATTTTCAGCTTATAAACTGCTTATTTTTGCTTTTCTATTGCTTATTTGAGCTTAACTCTGTTTAATTATGCTTATTTCTTGCATTTTATCTTCTGTCTTTAAAATTCTATGCGTTAGATCTTAATTTTCTTAAATGTGCTTTTCATAATCTGTCATTAGCTCAATTTCATAGCATAGTCCTTAGCTTTGTGTTTCTAGCTTATTAGAAAGTTTAAATAAGTTTAATAGTATGGTTAGTGTTTGCTTATTATTTGGTATTCAAGGTTTGATTATAAGTTTTCAAATTTTTAAGCTTAATAGGATAAGAAAAATTCTAGGGAGTGTTTGGGTCAACGAGATAATCCATTGGTAGTGATTTTATTGACCTTGTGGTTTTTATTTTTGCTTTAGTCTCTCATTTTAGTGTAGATTTAATCAGTTTTTAAGATAAATTAGAGTTGTTAAAGTTTTCTTAAGTTGCATTTTTAGATATTCAAATTGTCATGTAGTATATGTTTATCCGTTTTAATATCATCTAGGTATTGTTTTTTTCTTAGAGTACTCTTAGTTTAGAGTTATAAGTAGGCTAAAGTAGGTTCATAGGTCTGCATTTCTTTGTTTTTAAGTTTGGCTAAATCTGGTGCATTTTGCCCCAGGAGAGACTTTTGAATATAAAGCTTTTTCAATTGACAAATTCAGAGGGTAAACTTTAGAGATAGGTTTTAAAAATTGTTTTCCTGGTAGATTTTGTGTCAAAGCTTTAATGTTTTCAACTAGTTTTCAAAAAGTCAGCTTTTAGCTTATCTAATTTTAAGCTGCAAGTTGGCAAGTTTTTAAGCAAAGCAAAAATTGCTTTTGTCACTCAGTGACAAAAGCAACTTTCAAAAGCAAGTTCTCTTAACTTATAGTTTTCAAAAATTCAATTTAAAAGCTTTTTCTAAGAGTCCTCAAGCTGTTCTTTCATAAAAAGTTAAATGTTCTTCAGAAAAAAGCTCTTTTGGTTGTTTAATTTAAGCTCAAAGTGTGCTTGTTGGTCTGTTTGTTTTAAAAAAAACTGCATAAGTGCTTTTTCAGTTTTTTTGCTTATAGCTTAGGATTAATGTGCTTATTTCTTTTCATCCTAGCATATAGGATTAGGTTAGCTTAGATTTTAGCTTATAGTCCATTCAGTTTAGCTAATTTAGCTTAATGAGTATTTAATTTTTGAAAAATATAAAAAGATTTGTAATCTGGTATGTTTTAAGCTGTTAACTGCTTATTAATAGCTTTTCATAAATGGTTCTTTTAGTAAAATTGCTTGTTGTTAGCTTATCTTTAAGTTTGTTCTTTTAAATTTCAAAAAAAAATATAGCAAAAAAGGGGGTGTTGCTAGGCCTAGAACCCGTGACCTCTCCCTTTCCCCCAAGCCTTAACCAACACACACTCTACCATCGGCTCCAGTAGGGCCATCTGGTAGAGTTGTGCTTGGTTTATTACTTATTAGCATTTTAGCCCATAAGCCCATCAGCTTATTTAGCTTATTTTAACTGCTTATTCGAATAGATTTTTCAACTTTCTTATTTTTCCTAGGTTTTAAATAGTTCAAATTAATTTCCTTAATTTTTCCAGATTTTATTAATTTAGTTTACTATTTTTTATCATTTATTTTCTTTAAAACTGTTTTTAAATCATAATAAATAAAATAAAAATCAAAAAAATATTTTTCTTTTTTTAGAAAATTTTATTTTGTCACTTAGCTTCTAGGAAAAATAGAATTTCTTTCGTAGGGTCATTTTTGCAAAGTTTTACTTTTTAAAGAACGTGTTTCGTCCCCGTTCTCGTTTTCTTCGCGTTTTTAGCTTTAAACTCATCGGTTTTTGTTCTAGTTTTCTTTATTATTTCCTTTTTAATCATTTAGGATTAGGATTAGTAGAAAAATCATTTTACGTCTTATTTTTCATAATTTAGGATTTTTTAAGTCGCGTTTTTTTCTTTTTACGTCTTCGTTTTAGGACTTATTCATAAATAGCTTTCATTTTTAGGTTTTAATTGAATTTCTTTGCTTATTAGAAATAGATTACCTAATCAAAATCCTTTTTATCCATTCAAAACGCGCGATCACGAATGTTTCTGATTTTCAATTCGCACTTCGTTGGGGAATAACGACCCGGGAGGATTTAGAGATATCACTTTGGTCAAAAGTGAATTTCTTAACCCGACGGAAATACTACTATACTATTATTGGCCTATCCTTATTATATACGTATCTATATATTATATATATTTACATGTATTGATTTGGACGTATCAGTTTTTGGCGCCGCTGCCGGGGACTTGGGATAAAGATTCCGTCGTTTACGTTTGTTGAATTTGGTTTGAAGATCCTTTCGTCCTCGAAAGTTTCATTTGTGTTAAATATTTCAAAAATCCAAAAAAAAAAATTTAAAAATATAAAAAGTAAAAAATATTTTCTTTTTTTTTAGTATAGTTATCATATAAAAAAAATCAAAAATTTAAAAATTGTCCTAAAAAAATACACAAAGTTGGTAAACGAACACCAACATATAATACTCTCAATCGAGGTATTATCATAAATACAGTTCCGGTGGGGACTTGCATAAGTTCCCAATCGAATAAAAGATTCTAAAAACTTGCCAATTTTGTGTCACTACGAAATAGCGAGCTCACCTTAAGAAGCAATTTTTAAGAGCTACCGTGAAGTAAGTTGATTTTTTGGTTTAGGTTGTCTCTCGTTTTGTCCGTAAATAAAATATGTTGTTTAAAAAATTGAAAAATCAAAAATAATCTCCTTAAACCTTTTTTCATTCATATTCCTTTTCACATCCTTCTTTATTTCTAATTCTTATGGCGTCTCATCGTTTGAAACCCCTCTTCTCGATTAAGGAATGCATGACTTATGGAAGTTTGTACACTAGAGAATGTTGTTCAATAGGGAGTCTTGAAGACAAGATCCTTACTCCCGTACCTGACTCTTCTTCGTGTTGTGCAAAATGTGGAACCCCGATTGATGGTCCGTATTGTCGTGGATGTGCATTTTTACGAAAGAAATTCGAGGAAGATTTGCTTACATATTGTGTTGAAAATGGATTTTTCAAAGACTTTCAAGATACTTCCAAATCATCGATGAAATACCATCGTTATTAATGCTTCCTGAGAGCCATTCGTTGTCAATCAAGGACATCAGTGTAAAGTTTTCGAGAACCTCCACAATTTGGACCATAATTTGTTTTAAGTGCGGCGATTCATTTAGATGGAATTTTTTGTCGACAATGCATTTGTAAAACTTGTGGTAAAGGTGCTCATTTCGGTTATAATTTTCCACCAAAAGATCTGATCATTTCTAAACCGGAGCCATGCAATCAAACCATTCATGAAATTCCACAAACTCTCCCAAGTTTAGATCCGTCATGCTATTCATTACCTCATGTTTCAAAGCCTAACCTTGTTGATGATCCTCCTAACGTTTTCAACCTACCTCCATAACCCCAGTTCGAGACATATTCGTGCGAGTTATGTGGGAAGGATTCTCACTACGGTTATGATTGTCCATCACGAGTCCCGCTTGTCTATGAGCCAGAACCGTATTACATCTAACTTTAATGTTAATTATTTTCCACAATATCTCAAAGTGTCTTCTCTACATTATCTTTGGTGTGCAAATTGCGGGTCCCTCATGAACTTTTCAATATCAAACCAATGAATAAGATTTATTGTGAGCAAAATTCTTGATATTATCATCATTTATTCAGTTTTGACCAACCACAAACCCCCGCAAGACCTCCGTGTATCATCAAAGATTTCTACAAGACCTCGATAAAATACAAGAAGAGCTTAAAGAAATAAAACGAGATCAAAGAAAGAAAAAAGAGGATATGAGGCATGAGCAGCAATTGGTTGATTACAAAATTAAAGAAATCACGAATGATTTGGGTTATAAAAGATTTCGAGGCGAGAAGATTGATGAAGAATACGAGAGAGATTGTGAGATTAGAATTCGAAAACTTAAGCAAGATTTTAATGAATGGGGCAGCGAAGTTCGAAAAAAGGAGCAAGCTTACAATGAAGAAAGGTATTCTGCTGCCCGTCGTCGCATGCTTTCTATTCCTTTTGTCGACGAGGATGATTATATTCCTTTAGGAGATATTATTGCCCGATATTCTACGTTTAAAGCAATCACACCCGATTTATCGATCGAGGAGCCCGATAACTCTCTAAGTATGGGGGACGAGCATCTTGACACTACTCCTAGTATTGAGAACCTTGTCCCAATCCCAAGTGAGTTCGAGGGTATTTCCGACGATACGAGTGATGTGCCTACTTGTGATAATAATTGTATTAATGTTGAGTCTGATCTTGTGGAATATTTGATTAACCGTGATACTTCGATTGTTCATCCTTCTAAGATCAACCCTATTCTCTATGAGTTCGCCAATGAACTTGCTCATATTGCTCCAATTTCACCGGGAATTGTTGAAGCCGATTTTGACCCAAATGATGATATTTCAAGTGATGACGATTCTTTTGAGAACATCGAGTACGTTGATGCATCACCTTCCTATTCAGAGCTCGTTAGCTTAGAGAAGGTTAATGATGTCGATCAAGAAGAGAAAGAGTTTGATTTAGAAGATATTTTTCAAGTCCAAGACGTTATTCTTCGTGAGAAATTATTAAACGTCCATCGTCTTATTACTAAAATCAAATCTTTGAAAGATAACCCCACTCCGGATCGTGTGTTCAAGTCTCCTTTTCCATTTCCTATCCCCTTCGCGGATAGTGATTCGTTCTTAGAGGAGTCCGATACTTCTCTTTCTCATTTGGATAATTCTTTACCCGAATTCGAGACTTATAGCGATCATACGGAAGAGACGAGAAGTGGCAGTACCACTACTCATGCTAATTTCTCTCTTCCCGAGTATGATTCGTTTCTTTTTGAAATTGAGCCCAATCAGGGAGGGTTAACTAGTGTTGTTATTGCTGATAATTCAAATGATCTTCTTTTGGAATTTCCCGAGTTTGAATTATTTCATTTCGAACCGTCATCTCCTCGTCCTCCACCGGAACCACCGGATGTTGAGAAATGTCTTGAACCCGAAGCGGGTATTGTGATAACCAAAGTGTTTAATGATGATTTTATGGCCGATATTTTACCCACCCTTCCCACCCTTATTTCAGATTTGACCTTCATTTCTTTATTTTTCTCCTTCGGGAGTGAAGACACCATTTTTGACCCCGACATCATCACCTTTCCATTTTCTTATCTAGAGCCGGTGGCATTTGTAATGGAAGTTTCTTGTTCTAAGTGTTGCTCTCCCCAAGGACAAATGAATACAGGGATCGAGTCGAGCTTGCGACTCGGTGACAAAAAACAAGCCGCTTCGTGGGAGTTCACCCTATGCTTATCCTTTTCTTTCTTCTTTCTATTTTCTAACTCGCCTCTTTCCTTTCTCGTGTTTTGTGTTTTGTGGTTTTTAAATTGGTCCAGATTATACCCGGATTTGAAGACTCTCGTAACTCTTCGGTTTTTCCATTATTCGAGCTTTCATATCCTCAGCTTCATTTAGGGAATCCCATATCCTAATCTTATCGATTAACCCTTAATACTTGAATTATGCCTTGAAATTAGTATGGGGGTATTAATATCACATTGAGGACAATGTGTAGTTTTAGTATGGGGGGGGGGGGGGATATATCGATTTGATATTTCCTGCAGCCGTTGTTCTCACGTAACCCGTTTTTCCACCAAAAATATGTGATTTATATGAAAAATAGCAAAAAATTAAAATTTTTATGCATAAAAAAAAGTGAAAAATGTTGTAAAAAAAAATAATAATAATGTAATAAGTGTTTTGCATAAATAAAGGTGAAACGAGAAATAAATTTTTGACCCGATCAGGTTTTAGAAACCTTTACTATTCCTTAACATTTAACGATGATAGTTTGTGCTAGTCTCAAGTAGATTTTAAACATGCTAGACTTGATTTGTTATTAACGTAAAAGAAGACTTGTGCTAATCTCATGTAGATTTTAAATATGCCGAGTTGAATTTTATATAGGCTAAGTCATTCATCGACATCTCTTTTTATTAGAGATTTTATAGAAAATGCGAAGAAGAGAAATGCATAGTGTTATTTATAAGTCATGACATTAAACGTAGAATAGTTGGTTTTCTTTCAAGCTCATATGTATTAATTGTGGCTTTTTCTCCCATTAGCTTGTTTCACCTTTATATATAATTGTTTAATAAATAGAGTTGTGCGGTTTTTTGGTTAATAATTAGTTAATAGAAGTTTTCTTTAGTTCCTTTGTAATTAGGATGAGTACACAACAGGAATACTTAATTTGGCATTTTTATATGGATACACATTAATAAAGCTTTTGCTTATCCTTAAAGAGCCTTAGATGTATATGGAGATAAGTAGAATTTAATAAGTAAATTATATCCTTATTCATTCCTTAAAGAGCCTATAGGGTATATGAAAATGGATATTGTTGCTTAATTTTTGTTTAGTCGTTCCTTAAAGAGCCTTTGGGTATATGGAATGTTGAAGTTGTCTTGTTTGTATATTAAAGAGCCTTAGGGTATATGGTGCAAATAAGATTGGTCCATTTATGTCTTAAAGAGCCTTAGGGTATATGACATGAATGGTACATTGCTTAAGTAACCTAATAAAAGCCAAATTTTGGTTGCCTCGATGTGGACTTTAATCTTGATGACATTTGATCTTTTGAAAAGGGCTAGGAGCTAATTATTGCGTTCTTAACCGTCCCGCTTTATTTTTGGAATTAATAAGTATCGAAATAAAAGTCTTAAAGAGCCTTCGGGTATATGACTTAAATAAAATCTTGAGATACAAAATTAGAAAATAAGGGAGGAAAAGTAAGTACACAATTAGTATTTATGAGTAGTGTTAGTATCATGACTTGTAATTGACAATGATCTTGTTTTTAAGCTTAGTATGGAAAAGTGAAAGTTGGGAGCGATGAATTTATTTTGCTTGTTCCATGATCCTAAGTAAAAAAAATGTTAAAAAACATCATACAATTTACAAAGCACACATATACAATGTATTTTTCATGCATTTTTTGTCATTTAAACTCGTTTTAATAAGGAAAATTGATATGTGATTAAACACATATCACTCATTGGTATTTGCTATTTTATACATACTTTTTACCTTGTAAAACGACCTCAAATAACCAAAAACATAATGAAAAATGCATATATATGTTTGTTTTTGTGTTTGTGTATGTGCAGGTACCGAATATGCAATAAAGGACAAAAGAAAGACAAAACCAAGCACGGGATCGAAAAGAGCGCGAGAAAACAAGTCCAACGGTGCCTTCGGATTTTAATGGGCCGCCCATATATGTTCTAAGCCCAACAAAGGCTTAACTTATTACCCGAGCCCAACAACTCTTAACCCGGTCAAACCCACTCCAAGTCAACAGATCACACCCTTCTCCCCAACAACCCATAACAGAAATAACTAACCTCCATTTTGGCGGGAAATCAAACCCACACACAAATTTCAATCCCCGCTCTCATTAACCTTTACCCGAGCAATTAACCATGGTTTTTAGACTCAACCTAAGCTGTTAGACTAATCCCACCTCTCATACGCTCCTCCCACTCCACGTGGCAGCCTCCCAATGGCTCATTCATGATCCGTGTGCTCTCCAAATAATCTAAGGGCTCATAATGTTTTGATTGAAAGCCAAGAAATCATCCAACGGCCACAAACCAAGAGAATAAAACCTCACTCCTCACCCTAAAGCTCAAACTCACCTATAAATACCCCTACATTTCACACAGTTGAAGGCATCTAGGAGTAGGAGTAGATAGTAGTTTTTAGTGTTAAGTTTTTTGTATTTTTAGCTTATCTCAGCTTAATGTACCCAAAGTTTCAAGTTTATTGTACTCAAGTTTTCTAGTGATAAAATCAAGCTTTCTTTTATTAAAACTGTTTTTACTTATAAGCTTTTTAATCACTCAGCTTATTTCTCACAAGTCTATAAGCTTGTGATGGAGTTTAATTAAACCTTAATCATACTTAGAATTTATAATCAAATACAAACCTTTGCTAATTGGACTTTTTGGACTTTTGAAAGGGAGGCCAATTATAGAAGGGTCTCTAAGGACTTAACTAGCTTATCAAAGATAAGCCAGAGCTGTTGAGTAGCTCCTCGATCCATTTTTGCCTTTGTTAAGCTAAGGTTGATGTAAGTTTCCTCTTTACTTTTCTATCTAAATTTTCAGCTTATAAACTGCTTATTTTCTCTTTTCTATTGCTTATTTGAGCTTAACTCTGTTTAATTATGCTTATTTCTTGCATTTTATCTTCTGTCTTTAAAATTCTATGCTTTAGATCTTAATTTTCTTAAATGTGCTTTTCATAATCTGTCATTAGCTCAATTTCATAGCATAGTCCTTATCTTTTTGTTTCTAGCTTATTAGAAAGTTTAAATAAGTTTAATAGTATGGTTAGTGTTTGCTTATTATCTGGTATTCAAGGTTTGATTATAAGTTTTCAAATTTTTAAGCTTAATAGGATAATGAAAAACTCTAAGGGAGTGTTTGGGTCAACAGCACTAACCATTGGTTAGTGCTGTTATTGACCTTGTGGTCTTTTATTTTTGCTTCTAGTCTCTCATTTTAGTTAGATTTAATCAGTTTTTAAGATAAAATTAGAGTTGTTAAAGTTTTCTTAAGTTGCATTTTAAGATATTCAAATCTGTCAAGTAGTATATGCATTATCAGTTTTAATCATTTCTAGGTATTGTTTTTTTTCTTAGAGTACTCTTAGTTTAGAGTTATAAGTAGGCTAAAGTTGGTTCATAGGTCTGCATTTCTTTGTTTTTAAGTTTGGCTAAATCTGGTGCATTTTGCACCAGGGGAGACTTTTGAATATGAAGCTTTTTCAATTGACAAATTCAGAGGGTAAACTTTAGAGATAGGTTTTAAAAATTGTTTTCCTGGTAGATTTTGTATCAAAGCTTTACTGTTTTCAACTAGTTTTCAAAAAGTCAGCTTTTAGCTTATCTAATTTTAAGCTACAAGTTGGCAAGTTTTTAAGCAAAGCAAAAATTGCTTTTGTCACTCAGTGACAAAAGCAACTTTCAAAAGCAAGTTCTCTTAACTTACAGTTTTCAAAAATTCAATTTAAAAGCTTTTTCTAAGAGTCCTCAAGCTGTTCTTTCATAAAAAGTTAAATGTATTTAGAAAAAAAGCCATCCCTCACCCTTCGACCTTTTCTTTTGGTTGTTTAATTTAAGCTCAAAGTGTGCTTGTTGGTCTGTTTGTTTTAAAAAACTGCATAAGTGCTTTTTTAGTTTTTCTGCTTATAGCTTAGGATTAATGTGCTTATTTCTTTTCATCCTAGCTTATAGGATTAGGTTAGCTTAGATTTTAGCTTATAGTCCATTCAGTTTAGCTTAAGTTAGCTTAATGAGTCTTTAAAATTTGAAAAAATATAAAAAGATTTGTAATCTGTCATGTTTTAAGCTGTTAAACAGCTTATTAAAAAGCTTTTCATTAAAAGTTCTTTTAGTAAAATTGCTTGTTGTTAGCTTATCTTTAAGTTTGTTCTTTTAAATTTCAAAAAAATAAAAAAATAAAAAAATAGCAAAAAAGGGGGTGTTGCTAGGCCTAGAACCCGTGACCTCTCCATTTCCCCTAAGCCTTAACCAACACACACTCTACCATCGGCTCCAGTAGGGCCATCTGGTAGAGTTGTGCTTGGTTTATTACTTATTAGCATTTTAGCCCATCAGCTTATTTAGCTTATTTTAACTGCTTATTCGAATAGATTTTTCAACTTTCTTATTTTTCCTAGGTTTTAAATAGTTCAAATTATTTTTCCAGATTTTATTAATTTAGTTTACTATTTTCTTATCATTTATTTTCTTTAAAACTGTTTTTAAATCATAATAAATAAAATAAAAATCAAAAAAATATTTTTCTTTTTTTAGAAAATTTTATTTTGTCACTTAGCTTCTAGGAAAAATAGAATTTCTTTCGTAGGGTCATTTTTGCAAAGTTTTACTTTTTAAAGAACGGGTTTCGTCCCCGTTCTCGTTTTCTTCGCGTTTTTAGCTTTAAACTCCTCCGTTTTTATTCTAGTTTTCTTTATTATTTCTTTTTTAGTCATTTAGGATTAGGATTAGTAGAAAAATCATTTTACGTCTTATTTTTCATAATTTAGGATTTTTTAAGTCGCGTTTTTTTTCTTTTTACGTCTTCGTTTTAGGACTTATTCATAAATAGCTTTCGTTTTTAGGTTTTAATTGAATTTATTTGCTTATTAGAAATAGATTACCTAATCAAAATCCTTTTTATCCATTAAAAAAGCGCGATCACGAATGTTTCCGATTTTCAATTCGCACTTCGTTGGGAAATAACGACCCGGGAGGTTTTAGAGATATCACTTTGGTCAAAAGTGAATTTCTTAACCCGACGGAAATACTACTATACTATTATTGGCCTATCCTTATTATATACGTATCTATATATTATATATATTTACATGTATTGATTTGGACGGATCAACTACATTAAGAGATTCCTTTGAGTCTTTTTAGTAGCTTCATTCCCACAAAATCTCTTTTTAATAGCTTCCAGCAACAGCTTAGCATCCTTTATAGAGTTAAACTTTAATTGACGTTCATTGGGAATGGTAATGAACAACGTTGGCAGAGTATTACATCATCTCTCACTCTCATTGGCCAATTCCCAAAAGGGAATGATAGGGAGGCAAGGGAGAAAACACACCAAGGAGTGGGTTTTTGCACTAAAACGTTCACAAAAGAAGCACAATGGTATCTGACATACGGATTGCCACGTTGGCAATCCGTGTGATCAAAATCTAATCCAAGGGCTCACAATCGACATCCAATGATTGAGTTGAATAGATGGTTGAGATAAAAAGGGGCGTGTAACCACCTTTGGCCTAGAAGCTTCTCCTGGCAGCTATAAAAGGACTCCTTCACCCTCACATTGCCATGTTCTTTTTTCTGAATTTTACTTTAGTTTTTAAAATAGCTTATGTAACTTTTTAGTTTAAAATTGTAATTTTCTTTTAAGCTCTTGTAATTTCCTTTTATTAAGTATTGTAATCAGTTTTAAGCATTAATAAAATCACAATTTAGTTCTCATAAACTGTTTTCACTTATAAGCTCTTATTTCTCTCAAATGTTTATGCTACTGTTTCATAAGCTACTAATAAGCTCATATAAGCTCTTTGAGTCTCTAAGCTCAAATTGAGCTCAATTCAGTCATTTAATCTACTGTAACTCTAAAAACAGCTTAAATACCTTGGCTATTTAGATTTTTGAGCTTTTGGAAGATGAGCTTACTTTGGAAGAGCTCATATGGACTTTTACTAGCTTATTTACAATAAGCCAAAGCTTGTAGATAGCTCAATTGAGCCTTTTATAGCTTTTGTTTAGCTAAGGCAGCTTGTAAGTCTCCTATTTCATATTTCTGTCTCAATCTTCTAGTTTAGCTTTTGCTTATTTTGCTTATTTTGCTTATTAACTAGCTTATTTGTAGTTTTTACATGTTTTATTAAGCTCATTGATCATGTTTCATCATCTATTTCTAGCTATAGTATTTTAGAACTTAGTTTTGTTTAACTTGTCCTTAATATCTAAAAAACAAAAAAATAGTCAGCATAATCATTAGCATGTTGATTCTGACTTATCTGCTTATTGTTATTTGCTTAATAAGGTTGTGTTAAGCTGTTTGTCATCTGGTATCTGAATTTTAATCATTAAATCAGCATTGCATAAGCTTAAATGGATTCTAAGAACTTTAAAGGGGTGTTTGGGACTAGTAGTACTAACATGAGTTAGTACTGCTTGAACCCTTTTGTTCCTTTGATTTGGATTTGAATCATTCAAGAATGTTTAAAAGTGCAGGTTTAGTGAGTTTTATTAGGACTAGTTAAGATTTCATAAGTTTTCTAGTTGTTAATTAAATCTGTGTTCATTAAGTCTTTCATAGGTTTCATTTAAAGCTCAAGTAGAATTAAGCTAATCTAGTTCACCTATTTAAGTCTACTTAGGTGTTTTATCAGTGTAGAAATAAGAATTGAAAGTCTGCTTTTAAAGATTTTATGCTTTAATCACTTTTGTGTCATTTGCATCAGATAGGGAAAAACAGATTAAGGTCATTTTCTAGTTTCTTTTTAAGTAGGTTAAAATAGTTGTTAGGTTTTCATTTTCAGCAATAGAGTAGCTTATATATCATAGTTTATAAGTTTTCATTTAATTTTTAATAACTAGCTTATTAGATTATCTGTTTTTAAGCTTTTAAAATTGCATTCTGTTTTTTTTCAAAGTAGAGGTCAGCATTTTGAGCTTACTGTCTGTTTTCACAAGCTTTTCTCAATAAGCTCTTTGATTTCAAAATCATTTTCAAAAGCAGTTTCAGATAGCCTTTTAGTTCAACTCTAAGAATATATAAGTATCATTCATTAAAGTGCTTAATTGCTTGCTTAAAATTATGCTCAAAAGTAGGTTTAAGGGCTGTTTGGTTCACAGTTGCATTTAAGTGCTTATTTCTTATTTTTAGCTTATGGCTTCTTGTTTTTGCTTATTCTTAGCTTAAATCTGCTTATTAGGTTAGTTTAGCTTAATCTGATTAAGACTTAGCTTATTTGTTCTCTTAGTCTAGTTAAAAAAGCCAAAAAGAGTTAAAACAGTTTTTCTAAGCTTATTGTTTGTTCTTTTTGCTTATTTCTTGTTAAGTTTAGCTTATTAACTTAGATATAAGTAATGAGTAGCTTATTTAGCTTAATTAAAGGCTTAAAAAATCCTTTTTAATATAAAGTGTCGCCTTATTTAGCTTAATTGTGTGCTTACTTTTGAGTTCTAGAAAAAGTATTTTTACAAAAGTTACTTATTTACAACTTTGCTTTTATAAGTTCTTCAAAATAAAATAAAAAGGGGAAAGTGGAAATCGGGGGTGAGCAAGACTCGAACTCCCGACCTCAACACTTTCAACCCTTTTATAACACACACCACACACTCCGCTACCAACATGCCCTGGGGTCTTTTTCGTTATAACCTTGCAACATTTATTTCTTATACACATTTAGTCCCTTTAGCTCTATAAGCTGTTTTAGCTTATTCCGTAGCTTATCCAATAAGCTGAGTTTACAAGTTTATTTTTCCTAGGTTCTAATTTGTATAAGCTAATTTTTGTATTTTTTCTAGAATTTTTATAGTTAGTTTAGTATTTTTAAACATTTATTTTCATTAAAAACTTAAAAAAAATCATAAAAAATAGAAAAATAATCAAAAAAATATAAATCCTTTTTAGAAAATTTTCTTTTATCATAAAGTTTATAGGAAAATTAGTTTTGCTTTCGTAGGGTCTAATTTGCAAAATTTCAATTTTTAAAGAACGGGATTTGTTCCCATTCTCGTTTTTCGTGATTTAAGGCTCATTTCAACTCCGTTTTTGTTCTAGTTTTCTTTAAACTTACTTTTTAGTCAATTAGAGTCAATTTAAAAAGAAAATTTTGAGTTAGGTTTAGTTTTAGAAATTTAGGGTTTTTGATCTTTGTTTAGGGGTCCCGTTTTGCGTTTTTAGTTAAAGTTTGGTTTTCCGTTTTTTGTCTTCGTGCTTAATTGTTATAATTTGTTTATTTTAATTTTTAAAAGTAGATAATCAAATCAATCTTTGTCTTCAATTCAAATCATTGTCCGAACATCAAACGTGGTTTCAATTTCACAAATCGTTGGGGGATAACGACCCGGGAATCATACTTCCCGGTTTATATACGTATTATATTATATATATTTGTGAAGATTTTCCTTTTTTCCTTTGTCCTCAAGGGTAATTTGGTAATTTTCCATCATATTATATATTTTTATAATTACGTGTGTTAGATTCTAGCGAATCAACTTGCTGGGTATTCCACCAACCCGACAAGTGGAATTTCAGATTGATTTGATACTTGGTACTGCACCTGTAGCACGGGCGCCTTATCGATTAGCTCCGTCCGAGATGAAAGAATTGTCAGATCAACTGCAGGAACTTTCCGACAAAGGCTTTATAAGACCCAGTTCCTTACCTTAAGGAGCTCCGGTCTTATTTGTTAAGAAAAAGGATGGATCATTCCGGATGTGCATCGATTACCGGGAATTAAATAAGCTAACTGTGAAGAACTATTATCCGCTTCCAAGAATTGATGACTTGTTCGATCAACTTCAAGGTTTGAATGTCTACTCGAAGATAGACCTGAGGTCGGGTTATCACCACCTCGAAGACCACATTCAGAACTCGTTACGGTCATTATAAATTTCAAGTTATGCCATTTGGGTTGACTAACGTACCGGCTGTATTTATGGACCTCATGAATGAGGTGTGCAAGCCATACTTGGACAAATTTATGATTGTATTTATTGATGATATTCTGATATACTCAAAGAGCAAGCAAGAGCAAGAAGAGCATCTCAAGTTAATCTTGGAGTTGCTTAAGAAGGAGGAGTTGTATGCCAAATTCTCTAAGTGCGAATTTTGGATTCCAAAAGTACGGTTCCTTGGTCACGTGATCGACAGTCAGGGTATTTACGTGGATCCCGCCAAGATCGAGTCAATTAAATATTGGGCATCTCCTAAGTCACCAACGGAGATCCGTTAATTTTTAGGTCTTGTCGGTTACTATCGAAGATTCATTGAAGGATTTTCAAAGATCGCCAAATCAATGACCAAGCTAACTCAGAAGAAGGTCAAGTTTGATTGGGGTGACAAAGAAGAAGCAACTTTCCAGTTATTGAAGGAGAAACTGTGGAGCGTAATTATCTTGACTTTACCTGAAGGAGCTGAGAACTTTATTGTTTATTGCGATGCTTCGCATAAAGGATTAGGTGTTGTCTTAATGCAGAATGAGAAGGTGATTGCTTATGCATCACGACAACTGAAAATTCATGAGAAGAATTATACCACTCATGACTTGGAGTTAGGAGAAGAAGTGTTCGCTCTAAAGATTTAGAGGCACTATCTGTACGGAACGAAGTGTACTGTGTTCACCGATCACAAAATTTTACAGCACATTCTTGATCAAAAGGAGTTGAACATGAGACAACGTCGTTGGTTGGAATTGCTCAGTGATTACGATTGCGATACTTGTTATCACCCGGGAAAAGCAAATGTTGTGGCTGACGCTTTAAGCAGAAAAGAACGAATTAAGCCATTACGGGTTCGAGCCTTAGTTATGACTATTGGTTTGGAACTTACCAATCAAATCTTGAACGCTCAGATCGAAGCTATGAAACCAAAAAACTTCGAGGCTGAAGATGTGGGAGGTATCATCAAGAAAGGAAAATTAGATAATCCCAAGCAAGAGAGGTTGGAATCGCGTGTTGACGGAACATTATGTTTGAGGAACAGAAGTTGGTTGTCGTGCTATGGTGATCTAAGGACTTTGATTATGCATGAGTCCCACAAGTCAAAATCAACTGTTCATCCGGGCTCCGACAAGATGTACCAAGACATGAAGAAATTATACTAGTGGCCCAACATGAAAGCCGATATTGCCATTTATGTTAGCAAGTGTTTGACTTGCCTAAAAGTCAAAGCTGAACACCAAAAACCATCTGGTTTGTTGGTGTAGCCTGAGTTTCCTCAGTAGAAGTGGGACAACATTACCATAAATTTCATTACCAAGCTCCTAAAAACGCCAAGTGGTTATGATACCATTTGGGTAATTGTAGACTGTCTTACTAAGTCTGCACACTTTTTACCGATGAGAGAAAATGTCTCTATGGACAAATTGACAAGACTGTACATGAAAGAAGTAGTCACGAGACATGGAATACCAGTCTCAATCATTTGTGACCGTGATGGTAGATTTACGTCAAATTTCTGGAGGTCACTTCAGAAGGCTTTGGGTACTCGTTTGGATATGAGTACTGCTTACCATCCGCAGACCGATCGGCAAAGTGAAAGAACTATCCAAACTCTTGAAGATATGTTATGCGCATGCGTGATAGACTTTGGAAATGGTTGGGATAGACACCTACCACTAATTGAATTCTCATACAACAATAGTTATTATACTAGCATTAAAGCTGCACCATTTAAAGTGCTTTATGTCGTAAGTGTCGTTCACCTGTTTGCTGGACCGAGGTCGGAGATACTCAACTTACCGGTCCAGAAATCATTCATGAGACAACCGAGAAGATTGTTCAAATCAAGCAAATAATTCAAGCCGCACGTGATCGCCAGAAGAGTTACGCCGATGTAAGGCTTAAGCCTTTGGAATTTCAAGTTGGAGATAGGGTTATGTTAAAAGTTTCACCTTGGAAAGGGGTTATCCGTTTTAGAAAATGGGAGAAGTTGAACCTGAGATACATTAGACCTTTCAAGGTGTTAGCGAAAGTGGGAACCGTTGCTTACAGACTCGTACTTCCTCAACAATTAAGCAGGGTTCATAGCACATTCCACGTATCCAATTTGAAGAAGTGTTTGTTCGATGAATCACTTGAGATTTCGTTGGATGAGATCGACATAGATGATAAGCTCCACTTTGTTGAAGAACCTGTGAAGATTATGGATCGTGAAGTCAAACGGCTGAAACAAAGCCGTATTCCCATTATCAAAGTATGATGGAACTCTAGGAGAGGTCCTGAGTTCACATGGGAACGTAAAGATCAATTCAAAAAGAAGTATCCGCGTCTCTTCACAAAAACCGCACCCTCGACAAGTTTTGCGTCTTGAGCCTTGCGGACAAGGCTCTTTTAACGGGGGAAGACTATAACAATCCGTTATTTTAGGTCATTTTACAACTTCAATTATTCAATTATTTATTTTTAGGTTTTACGCATTTACTTTAATTTCAATCTTTTAGTTAAATCGCGTAAACTAAAAATCAATAATCAACGTAAACGAACACCAAACAAATAAAAGTTTACGTCAAGCAAGCATTATATTAGTTATACGAAAATAATAATCAACTTTTTATATTCTAATTTTATACGTTACGTAAAACGTTTACGTTTCGCATTTTGGAACCTTTTTGTATACAAGTAAACCATTCTACCTATCTATACTCAATCAAATACCCACAATTATACCAATACTCAAAAATTATACATTTTCTTATACATTACATATACTTGGCCAGTTGTATTGTGTGGTCCAACACCAAATAATACAAATTTTTATAGTTCTAGAAGATCAAGTACATAAGGACTACTAACTTCTTACAAGTTTCATCAACTTTCCTTATAAGGCCATGCATTTCTTACACAATACCATACCCTTCTTACACACAACAATTTCCCCCCATGGGCACTTGTAAGAACCGAACCTAACACCCCAATACCATGGTTATATCAAATGGTTTTCAAAGTTAT
>BQNB010086611.1:15854-26212 GCA_026074375.1 Tanacetum coccineum | reverse complement strand
GAGACCCGAAACTCGACCGAAGTGGGTGAAAACGCACTGGCATCAAGTCTGATGCAGTGGGTTAGATTTTTGCCTCCGCCTTAAGACCCGTTATCACTCGCTTTTAGACTTAAAGAACCTCGCGAAAAAGTAAAACGACCTTCCGAACGACTTTCATGTTTCGGCCGAAGGCCGAAACGGACTCGAAAGTGCCCGAATCGAGCTCTTAAAAATCTGGACAGCAAGCGCCATATTACTAGTGCCGAGTTTTTATATTAAGGATATATATCTCGTTTTTGACATAACTTTTTCGTTATTAGGAGTTACAAGACGATCCTTATATGGAAACGATCGTCTAAGCAAGCTCTACTATATTTCTAAGCCTAAAATCAGATTTACCAATTTCTCGATCCTCGTTTGGCGTGCCAAACTTTCTGGTCACAGTAAGCTTATTACAAATTCCGCTAAAATCCGTTTTTGACCCAAAATCTCATCAAAACTATATCTAACATGACATACAATTTATACTTAGCCTACTAAATCATTTTATAACACCATGCACTAGACGCCGCAAGTTTCAATCGATTTCGTCACATATATAATAATCAAACCAATAAGCAAAATAATCGAAACAAATGAAAAGGAATGCTCACAAAGCTTATAAGAAGCAAGATCGGAAAATAAAAACGTCGGATTGTCTCCTTTTGGTTGCTTATGCAGCGGCTCACTCCAACCAACATACCAACCCAAATCAAAACAAAACCCGAATCAACCCGAATAATGACCAATCAAACAAACCACCTCCTTGTGGCCTCTTGCTTGATTCGAACCCACAACCTTGTGCGTCTTGTGCTCGGTTCGAACCCAACCCGAGACCAAACAAAACCGACCCAAATCAGCCCCAAATGAGTAACCCATTTATAAATATTTCTCTTGTGGTCTCTCCCTTGGTTCGAACCCTCAACCGAACCCAATGACTCTTTTGTTTCAAAAATATTCCACTTTACATACCTTGATGTATATCCATTTTTAATACATGGATGATTGAATCTTAACCTCCTAACAATATTTGGTAGCTTAGAAAATCAAAAACACCAAAAGTTAGGGGTGTTTGTTCATTCTGCCGAACCCAAACAGGAAGAAGGAAAAGAAGAACAACCCAAACTTGGTTCCTTCTTAATTTGAAACATCATTTAGGTGAGGTTTGAATGTATTTGCATGATCAAACAAGAAAAATGGTGAGTTTGTGTGGAAATGAAATATTCGGCAGAACCACAAGTCAAAGAAGAAAGAAAAATGAATTCTTTTACATCTAAACTTGTATATATAATGCAAATATCTAATAAATATCTTTTAGATATTTTGCAAAATATCTAGTTAATTTAACGCGAGCCTTAAACGCGAGCTTTGGCCAAGGTCGAGAAATAAATATGACACGATTCATAAAATGATATTTTATGATCATAAAAATAATAACGAGACACGTCGTAAATTTTACGAAGCTCGAAAC
This sequence comes from Tanacetum coccineum, assembly GCA_026074375.1. Taxonomy (NCBI): domain Eukaryota; kingdom Viridiplantae; phylum Streptophyta; class Magnoliopsida; order Asterales; family Asteraceae; genus Tanacetum; species Tanacetum coccineum. The sequence goes on along the minus strand of BQNB010086611.1, from coordinate 24,723 downwards.
GGTTAGCGAACGCGCAGTCAAACGTCGACTCGTGGAACGTCAAAAATAAAAGTAACCCAATCTTTTCCAATTTTTTCATAAGAAATACGAAAATATTTATTATCGACAAATAAAATGTTAAATGTCAACACTCACTCACGGAAACTCGTAAAATAATATTTACGACATTGGGCACGCGATCGTCGTACAATGACCTAAAACACGGGGTGTTATATCATTCTTACTATTTCTTTTATTACTCACAGTCTGCCAATCACCGCCATTATTATTACTACTACCCCCATCAGTTTTATGACTTTTAACCTCAACCCTTTGAGCCTTTTCAGCATCAGTTAAAACCCTACTAGTACACTTGTCATCATTATGGCCAAAAAACTTACAATGTGAACAAACAGGAGGCCTCTAAGGGTACTCAACCCTTAATTCCATTGACCTACCCAGAGCCTTGTAGCAAACTTCAACACTATCCACAAGACCCTTAGCAGCCTCAACTTCAACAAGAACACGAGCAAAACTTGCCCTACCATACGCCTTCTCACACATAGAATTGGTAATCCTATCCATGATAATAGGGTTACCAATTCTACTAGCAATCCTGCTAATGCCTTCTACATTCTATACCTCTAAAGGAACATTCATTATTTTAACCCATAAAGGAACCTTAGATGGCTCAGGCTTAACCATGCATAACCCAGCTTCCCATTTCTGAACAAATAATGGTTTGCCATCCACTAACCAAGGACCATTTTCAAGAACAAATTGCATACCCTCATCAGATTTAAACTTGAAAAAGTATAGACCACATTCATTCATAATAATGATACAAATCCATAGATGATAAGCTCTCCACATTCTCCTTAAATGGCCAAGAATTTCCCTATGACTCATTTTCAAACCCACAAAATATCCCACCAAAGTCATTACCCAAGCCTTACTACCTTCCTCAATAACAGGATCCATATCAACAACTTCTTTGCCTAACTCATTAATTCTACCAGGAATAAGCTTAAGTTTGTTATTACCAGACTTACTCATACCTTGAACAACATTGACAAATGAACTAGCCTTCCTTCCATCTCCATTTTCCCCATAGTTTCATCATTCATAGCATTAGTGTTGCCTTAGGCTATTTCTCAGCCCTATTAATAGTATCAGCAACATTAGTATCATAACCACCATCAGATAACTCCTTACCTCTCTTTAGAATCCTAGTACTACCCATAGTGTTTAACCTAGAACTAAGAATGGGATCCTCATCAACAGGAACCGGCATAGGACCTAACATATCCCTAATACCCAATCCAAAATCACTTACCATGTTTTTCACTAAATCAGCCTGAGCATCCTTTTCAGAAACCGAATCCCTACAGCTCCTGAATCCAATTCCACACTCGACCATCAAAAATGCATTAGAATCCAAATAAACCATCAAAACCATCATCCCTAAGCTCACCCCCTCACTTTCATCATCACCAAACACTAATCCCTCCATTCCTTTCGCTGAAATATTCCCTTTACCAGCCTTGAACGAAACTCTTCTAGAATGCTTCATCCCCGTACTCAACTGGGGCTTCCCAATAGAGCTACGAGTAATTTTCTTAGGTTTAATAAATTCATCCGATGCCTTAGCAGGCATCGATGAACTAGGGTTTTTTGATTCAGGATCTCTCATATTTAAAACGGAAATTTAGAGAAAACTACATAATCAAAGGAATGATTAGCAGTTTATCAATTGGGGAAATGGATGAACAGTGTGTGAAAGTGTGTGTGCGTAACGGTCGTTTGAAATGAATTTAATGAGAGTAATAACAAAATACCACAAAAATTATACCAAAATATAGATCATGAACAGTAGAACACAAATCTAAAATACTTGATAAAATTTCATGGTTGGATTTTAATTAGATGATGAAATACGTAATAAAATTTCATGGTTGGATTTTTTGGGTAAAGGGTTTATACCCGATGAAATGCTCAAATGATGACGAAAGTTATGTCGAGCAAATCTGCTCGCCAAAGGTATCTTGTTTTGGGTAAAGGGTTTATACCCGATGAAATGCTCAAATGATGACGAAAGTTATGTCGAGCAAATCTGCTCGCCAAAGATAATGTTACAACAGGAAATCGGTCGGTAATCAATGACTCTAGCAGGGGTTTTGGATTTAGGAACAAGAGATATTAAAGTTGTGTTAAACTCACCCAAGAGCTTCCCACTAGTGAAAAATTCTTTGATTGCAGCACACACATCATTGCCAATCACCATCCAAGCAGCCTTGAAAAACTTTGAAGAAAACCCATCAGGTCCAGACGCTTTATTATCTTCAATGCTAAAGATGGCCTCTTTAATTTCTTCATTAGTAACATCTTTAATCAGCTCCATAGCTTTATCAGCATCAAGTCTTTTAGTGAATAAACTAACAGCATCCTCCACTTCATAAACAACATCCTGAGTACCTAATTTTTTTTCAAAATGAGACACAAACATATTAGTGACATTATCACCATGTATGAAGCATTAACATCCCAGAGCTCAAGAACCATCGCAATTAAATGTTTCTACTAGTCCTTCCCTTCACGACACTGTGGAAATAAGAGCTATTAAAGTCACCATCCCTTAACCATTCGATCTTCGTCTTCTGCTTTAACAATTTTTCCTCATCCAAAGCTGCTTCCCTATAAGCACTGTAGTACACCATTTCTTCTTCTTTAAGCACAGCATTAGTAGGGTCTTTATCCAGGTTACATTGAATCTTAGATAATTCAACGTTAAAACTTTAACCTTCTCAAACACGTTACCATTTCTTCTATTCATCTGTCTCATATATTTCTTCATATTCTTAAGCTTCCTAGCCAACTTAAACATCTTATACCCCTTAACATCAATATCCCAATTTTCCCTAATTATATCAACAAAATCAGCCTTATCCGCAAGGAAGTTAGCAAATCTAAAGGATCTAGATCTTCTAACAGCAAGATCAGGAATTGTCAAAATAGCAGGAGAATGATCAGAAGTCAAATAAGGCATAAAAACAGCAAAACTATTAGCGTACTTACTAATGAAATGAGCATTACCCATAATCCTATCCAATTTCTTTAAGACCCCCAATTCAGGATTCCTCATCTTCTGAATCCAGGTATAAAACAGCCCAGTCATATTAATATCTTCCAGCTCAAGACTATCAATACATTCTCTAAAATCTTTGATACCCGCACCCTGAATATTTAACCCATTCGAGTTTTCATTAAACCTCAAGACAGCATTGAAATCCCCTAAAACCACCCAAGGATTATTATTAACGAACCCCTTATGCTCTACAAGGTCTCTCCATAACCTAGTCCTAGCTTTAGGAGAAATTTCACCATACACAACCGAGACGAAAATCATCTTATTATCTCTAAAAGAATTAATCAAAAAATGCATAGCTTGATCATTTTGTGAAAGTAATTTAGCAGAAATAACTAATGGGTCCCAACCCACAGCTATTCTACAACCCTTAACACTATCCACAGAATTTGAGACCCATTCCCAAACTCCAAACACCTCATTACAGACCTTATTAACAAATTTCTTTCTTAGTTGAGTTTCAATAACACCAAAAAAACTTATACTATTGTCTTTAATAAAAGTTTTTACCTCACCCTGCCTAAGAGTATTGCATATACCCTTGACATTCCAAGTAGCAAATTTCACAGTCATTAAACAATATGAGATGGAACAGTCATGTCCTGCTCCTGACATGGATCATTATTCATAACATTAGCAATCTCTTCTTGGGCCATAAACTGAGCAGTGCCACTTTGATCTTCAGCAACCTCCTCATCAATGTCTGCATTATTAGAAATTCTAATTTGATGCAGAATTTTCTCATAAGCAGCAGCACCAATAGACACTTTGTAGAATTCAATTTTTTCATCAGGCCACGTATCCAATTCATGCTTAGTGAAAATCTGCCCTGTTTTGACAAACAACTCAGCTTCAGCTAACAATTTCTTTAATATCATATCCTTGATTCTTTCCAACTCATCCCTAAAGATTTGATCATACATTTTCCCAAATGCTTGATTTTCAGACAACCCTTGCTCAATCATAACAGACTTGACCATAGATTTAGCCTTAACTCTAGATTCACTGGTCACCACATTATGACTATGAGCAATCTGTCTTTCCAAATTCTCAATCTTTAACTTCAAATCATCAACATCAGACTTTTTAACAAGTTCCTGCAATTTCAGTTTATTTAATTCTTACCTTCCTCCTAGGCCATTCTCTTTTTTATTGCATGCTAATATAAAATCACTTTCACAAGCTCATCAATTTAGCTTTCAATAATCCCATTTCCAATTTTCATCAATCTTCATTTACTTGAGAACTTTTGCAAACCTATTTCAGAACTTGTCCCCCTCCTTCTTATTTATCTTCTTCCCACTACCCACATTATTGTCAACTTAGAGTTATTATTGTCAGAATCAACCTCCATTCTACTTGTACCTTTATTTTTCTTAAAACCACTCTAGCACACCAACATACATGACTCCTTCCCATTGTTGACAGGAAACAAAAAATAACAATTTTCATTCCAATATCAATAGAATCTTGGTCACCAAATCCTCTAACCACCAATTCCACCTCTTCCCCTTTCCTGCCAAAAACCACCTCTTACTTACCCTCACCAGAAACTAAACCTCTGTTTTTGTAAAGGGTTTTTGCCGATGAAATTGCTCAATGATGGGATGGTTAAGTGGGCAAATCTACTCGCCAAAGGTATCTTGTTTTGGGTAAAGGGTTTATACTTGATGAAATGCTCAAATGATGATGATAGTTATGTCGTGCAAATCTGCTCGCCAAAGGTATCTTGTTTTTGGTAAGGGGTTTATACCTGATGAAATGCTCAAATGTTGACGAAAGTTATGTCGCGCAAATCTGCTCGCCAAAGGTATCTTGTTTTGGGTAAAGCGTTTATAGCTGATGAAATGCTCAAATGATGACGAAAGTGACGTCGAGCAAATCTGCTCGCCCAATTGTATCTAGTTTGGGTAAAGGGTTTTATTTATCGCGAATGAATGATCAAATGATGACGAATGTTATGTCGAGCAAATCTGTCACCAAATGGTTTCTTGTTTTGCGGTAATGGGTTTATACCCGCATGAAATTCATCAATTGATGACGAAAGTTTATGTGCGAAATATGCTAACCAAATGTATCTAGTTTTGGGTAAAGGGTTTATTCCCGATGAAATGCTCAAATGATGACGAAAGTTATGTCCAGCAAATCTGCTCGCCAAAGGTATCTTGTTTTGGGTAAAGGGTTTATACCCGATGAAATGCTCAAATGATGACGAAAGTTTTATCGGAAATAAGCTCAGCCAAAGGTATCTTGTTTTAGGTAAAGGGTTTATAGCCGATGAAATGCTCAAATGATGACGAAAGTTATGTCGAGCAAATCTGCTCGCCAAAGGTATCTTGTTTTGGGTAATGGGTTTATACCCGATGAAATGCTCAAATGATGACGAAAAAGTTATGTTCAAGCAATCTGCTTGCAAAAGGTATCTTGTGTTGGGTAAGGGTTGTATACCGATGAAATGCTCAAATTGAAGACGAATGTTATGTCGCAGCAATTCTGGCTCGCCAAAAGTTAGCTTGTTTTAGGTAAAGGGTTTATTAACCGATGAAATGCTCAAATGGGATTGACGAAAGTTTTGTCAAGCAAATCGCTCGTCCAAAGGTATCTTGTTTTGGGGTGGGGTTTATACTCGATGAAATGCTCAAATGATGACGAAAGTTATGTCGAGCAAATCTGCTCTCCAAAGGTATCTTGTTTGGGGTAAGGGGTTTATAGCCGATGAATTGCTTAAATGATGACGAAAGTTATGTCGGGCAAATCTGCTCGCCAAAGATATCCTGTTTTGTGTGTGTAAAGGGTTTATAACCGATGAAATGCTCAAATGATGACGCAGCTATGTCGACGCAAATTGCTCGCAAAGGTATCTTGTTTTGGGTAAAGGGTTTATACCCGATGAAACTGCTTAAATGATGACGAACGTTATTGTCGAACAAATATCGTCTTACCCAAAAGGTATTTGTTATTGGTAAAGGGTTTATACCCGATGAAATGCTCAAATGATGACAAAAGTTATGTCGAGCAAATCAGCTCGCCAAAGGTATCTTGTTTTGGATAAAGGGTTTATAGCCGATGAATTGCATAAATGATGACGAAAGTTATGTCGGGCAAATCTGCACGCTAAAGTTATCTTGTTTCGGGTAAAGTTTTTATACCCAATGAAATGCTCATATGATGACAAAACTTATGTCGAGCAAATCTGCTTGCCAAAGGTATCTTGTTTTGGGTAAAGGGTTTTTACCCGATGAAATGCTCAAATGATGCCGATAGTTATGTCGGCCAAATCTGCTCGCCAAAGGTATCTTGTTTTGGGTAAAGGGTTTATACTCGATGAAACGCTTAAATGATGACGATAGTTATGTCGGGCAAATTTGCTCGCCAAAGGTATCTTGTTTTAGGTAAAGGGTTTATACCCGATGAAATGCTCAAATGTTAACGAAAGTTATGTCGAGCAAATCTGCTCGCCAAAGGTATCTTGTTTTGGGTAAAGGGTTTATAGCCGATGAAATGCTCAAATGATGACGAAAGTTATGTCGAGCAAATCTGCTCGCCAAAGGTATCTTGTTTTGGGTAAAAGGTTTATACTCGACGAAATGCTCAAATGATCAGGAAAGTTATGTCGAGGAAATCTGCTCGCCAAAGGTATCTTGTTTAGGGTAAAGGGTTTATAGCCGATGAATTGCTTAAATGAAGACGAAAGTTATGTCGGGCAAATCTGCTCGCCAAAGGTATCTTGTTTTGGGTAAAGGGTTTATACCCGATGAAATGCTCAAATGATGACGAAAGTTATGTCAAGCACATCTGCTCGCCAAAGGTATCTAGTTTTGAGTAAAGGGTTTATACCTGATGAAATGCTCAAATGATGACGAAGGTTATGTCGAGCAAATCTGCTGACCAAAGGTATCTTGTTTTGGGTAAAGGGTTTATACCCGATGAAATGCTCAAATGATGACGATAGTTATGTCGGGCAAATCTGCTCGCCAAAGGTATCTTGTTTTGGGTAAAGGGTTTATACTTGATGAAATGCTCAAATGATGACGATAGTTATGTCGGGCAAATCTGCTCGCCAAAGGTATCTTGTTTTGGGTAAAGGGTTTATACCCGATGTAATGCTCAAATGTTGACGAAAGTTATGTCGAGCAAATCTACTCGCCAAAGGTATCTTGTTTTGGGTAAAGGGTTTATAGCTGATGAAATGCTCAAATGATGACGAAAGTTATGTCGAGCAAATCTGCTCGCCAAAGGTATCTTGTTTTGGGTAAAGGGTTTATAGCCGATGAAATGCTCAAATGATGACGAAAGTTATGTCGAGCAAATCTGCTCGCCAAAGGTATCTTGTTTTGGGTAAAGGGTTTATACCCGATGAAATGCTCAAATGATGACGAAAGTTATGTCGAGCAAATCTGCTCGCCAAAGGTATCTTGTTTTGGGTAAAGGGTTTATACCCGATGAAATGCTCAAATGATGACGAAAGTTATGTCGAGCAAATCTGCTCGCCAAAGGTATCTTGTTTTGGGTAAAGGGTTTATACCCGATGAAATGCTCAAATGATGACGAAAGTTATGTCGAGCAAATCTGCTCACCAAAGGTATCTTGTTTTGGGTAAAGGGTTTATACCTGATGAAATGCTCAAATGACGACGAAAGTTATGTCGAGCAAAACTGCTCGTCAAAGGTATCTTGTTTTGGGTAAAGGGTTTATAGCCGATGAAATGCTTAAATGATGACGAAAGTTATGTCGAGCAAATCTGCTCGCCAAAGGTATCTTGTTTTGGGTAAAGGGTTTATACCCGATGAAATGCTCAAATGATAGATTTCATAGAATCCCAACCCTAACCCAAAAAAACCCTCTCCTTAGGTGGCAATTTTCGACCCCCCCTTCCCCTCTTTTTTTCGGGCAACATAACCCTAATTCCGCCTCTTTATCTATCCCATAATTAATTATTTATTCTGTCCTTTATTTCGTTTATGATTTCTTTGAATTCCTAGATGTCTAATTTCAGAATATTGATTCTAATGGTGTGTGGATATGCAATCGGTCTTTAGGGTTTGTTTTTGATTCATGAAGGGTGGGTCGGTTGGTTTATTGCTTTATATAAATTGCACCTTGTTCATCGATCGAAACCCTAACCCTATCTCTAGGGTTCGTTATTCTATTAATTATATTTTTAGGGTTTCGATTTGTTTTGATGGTTCTGGATCCATGATTTCATGTTCATTTGTGGATCATGATCGTGGGTTGTTTTGTGGAGACGGCGAGATCAAGGGACCCTTTTTAGGGTTTTCGTTGATTGATTATCTTTTCTGGTCTCGTGGTTGTTTGTTGGTCCTGGGCGTGATCAAGAAACCCTAGGTTTCTAGGGTTTTCATGTTATTGTATATTTTTTCTGGTTCGCTTAGGGTTTGTTCTGTCAGTTTGTCATTGCGATTCATGGAAGTGATTGGGATGTGGGGCGATCCTTGGAGGTGGTCATACTGATTCAGGAGGTATATTGTTTGTTGGTTAAGGAGAGTTGAAAGTTTATTATGGTTATTAGGGTTTCTTAAACCCTTAATTTTGTTCTATCCGATCCGGTTGCGCCTGAATGTTCTTCGCTGGTGGTCTTGGATCTGATCGTTATTGGAAGTTTGTGATTGATCTGGTTGATTGGAAGTGTGATTTTACGTCGGCTAGGCTAAACCTATGATTTAGGGTTTATGGATCTCATCATGCATAATTTGCAGCCGGAAATCATTCTGTGGGTGGTAGACT